>WYDI02009140.1:5527-18444 GCA_009867235.2 Psittacus erithacus | reverse complement strand
CAAAAAAAAAAAAGGGGGGGGGGGAAAGGAAAGAATAAAAATAAGAAAATTAGTTAATTAATACTTACTTACAACAGATATGCCATGCTTCTACAGAAACAGACTACAGTAATATAGCTCTTTTCTAAACCTTTTGAAGTTTGTGTTTCTGGAGTTAAGAACTGAATCAAATTCATTTTGACTGCACATGTATTGAGCTGTGAACATCAGAAGTTTTGCCTTGAAGTACCAGCTATGTTAAAAAGTATTGAAAAGCCAGAGTTTTCTAAACTGTTTTTATATGATCGCACTAAGATTCTTAAATATTCAGAATTTAGCAATTCATCAATAACTGAACAAATTAAAACTTTTGTTTCTTCCCAAAATCAATATGCTTAACTCTTCTATAATGTCATGTGTATTTTCATGATCATTAAGAAATTACATTTACAATAAAATCATTAAATTAGGGTTGTAAGTGCATTTTTTATGTGGGTAGTCTCATTTGATGGACTACATTGAGTTAACTGTCTCATAAGTCAGTATAGTTTTAATTCTAGACTTATGCCTTTGCCTTGTATTTTTGTGCATTCATTTTTCCCCATGTTATGCCAAAGTAGTTTGTATCTCAACTTAGAGCTGCATAAGGTCAGTAACTAAGGTATAGCAACTGTGTGTTCACACAAGAACATAGCCTGGGCAATAAACTTGTTTTTATTTTTCTGTTTCATTATGAAAGACCTTATTTTATGTCCACCATTCCTGTAAATCTTTCACTGCCTATCCCAGAATGATCTTTGATTTCCTTATTCAAATTAAGTAAATATATATATTTATGCGCATGTGTGTACATGTGTATGTATATGCACATGCATGTTGTGTTTGTGTCATATCTAAAAAAAAAACTACAGCTGCACACAGATCAAACCAAAAATATAGAATGCATTTTTATTCTCAAACACAGTAATCTCAAAAATATGTACATCAAAACAGGGATGTTTGGTGCATAAATTTGCAAATAGCACATTTGGATGATTTAGAAGAAAAATATCAGAGATGCTTTAGCTGTGCAAGGTGAATTCAGAAAACACCAAATTCTTAGATCTTTTTTTCAATAAAATCATTTCATTAAGTAACAATTCTAAAATTATGTTATTTATTTTAAACCAGAGTATTAGCAGATCTGCAAAAATGCAGAGTTGTTTAGATGTTTAAGACTCTCCAGCCTTTCACAAATCTTTTATGACTGTGCGTTTACCTGAATTTAGTATTAGGTGTAGCATTAGTAGTATCCAGGTGTGGATGTTAAGGAAAAGGTTAAGATGGCTGGCTGCTCTTGCAGCTGCTATTCTCCTGAGCCTGAAAGGAATGAGGCAGTCAGGACTGGGACAGTGGATAATAGGTGAAATTAAGAGAATGACTCCTTCCTACATACTTGTGTTACTGGGTAAGACTCAGCGGATTTGGTGATTTAGTGATAGTAATGGAATATCACAGAATCCTGCACAAGTAGACAGCTTTGATCAGTTGTGACTCAGAGCCAAAATCCCTTATTCAGAACTCATTCGGTAATAGGAAAGCTATAATTTAGTCTGTATATATTGGGGTGGGGGGGAGATGGTATTTCCCTTCATGTATTATTATTTAAGCCATGATACATATATATATATATTTAAGCCAAAGAAGCTGGAACAATATGAACTGCCAAGTTCATATCTGGCTGGGTATTCTGCATTTGATGTGAGCATCTGGCAAAAGTGATCTTTCTACTCAGGTCTTCCCACTACTTCTTTTGTTTAGCCATAGCAGAAGTACACACAACCTGGCAGTACAGTATGTCTAAACATTTCATGTCAGAAGTGTAAAAAATACAAAGGAAACATCATAAAGTGTTTTGCCTTGTATATATTTTCTTCAGCTGTCATTGAAAAAAAAACTACATAAAACACATTTCATTCCTATTTCAGCTGCACACAGCAAACACAATGGATGGAAACAACATGATGATTCACAAACCTTCCCTGATGCATTTCACACCTGTGAACCAAGGTCAGTAATAAATTGCAATGACTCAGCACATCAGAGGGTTGGCAAGCAAACAGTTTTGCAAACCCTTTCCAGATATAGATTTATAACTTATCTGGGGCTGACGTTACCATATAGTTCAGTGATATTAACCTAATATGTCTCTGATAGATGTATGCATGTGTGCATATATAGACAACCACATATATACATACATATATGTGTGTGTAAATACATGCACTCATAATCTTTTCCACTTCAGTAACAGTCCTCAAAGAAACAAATCTGACATGCACTCAGCTACACGGGTTAAAGTTTCTGAGGAAAAATTAAGAGAAACTTGATTCTTGAAGAAGATTATAATATCATAATCTTACCTTTTAAAATTCACAAATTACATCAAAGCTCTCAAAGATATCTTTTACATATTCAGAAAGCTCAATTCAGTACTCCAAAGTACTTGAACAAGTTTTTGGAGTTTTCTTGAGAGCTATTAGAAAAAAAAAACTGTCCAGTAAAAGAAATCTTAAGAAAAACCCTCCTATGAGTGCACAGAGGACTTCATTTAATGATTAATAATTTAAATTTTGCCACTAGCAAGGCTGGGCCTATAAAACTGGCATCCATCTGTCTGCTCTTCTCCAGCTTAAAATGTTTTCTCTGGTCTAAATACTGGGTTTAATTTATATAGTCTAATACTAGGCAGTGATTCTTCATCTTCTTTTTCCTTCTCTGCAAAACATCACTCTGCTTCTCATTCGCACCTGCAGAACATAGAAATATTTCACCTGACTATCCTCTAAAGTGTTCATAACTGTCAACTGATACTATGGGTACAGAACAAAAGCAGAGAATTTCTAGAGCATGTTAGTGTTGTAATGTCACTGCTGTCTCAAGTGAATTTTGCAAATAGTATAGAGCGTAAGAAAGAGGCTGACAGCATTTTAGCACAGCTAAAATCTCTGGCAAACACATTTGCTGAACTTTCAGTTTTCAACTAAATGCTTTGTCATCTCATAATAATGACAAATTTAGTCTCATTTTCAAACTTGTCTCTTCAAGAGCTCTTTAAGAATTCTGCTGTGTAGTTAATTGTGAAATTTTATCTAGAATTATTGCTACTGGGGTAGAGGAATGAGGAAGCCTAAGCTGAGCTTTTTCCTTCTACGTTTCAAGTATATATTAAAGAAGACAATCGCAGATGAATGTTTACCTTTCTTTCCTGTAATTCGTTGAAGGTTCCTTCCTCCTGCCAAACAATGAGTCCATGAAGACTCCTTTTCAACATCACCATCCTGAATAACTCCTGGTTTGCCTAATGCACTATGAGATCAATTTACAATCTATTTAAATCTGTCCCTCTGCATACAGTTGCGCATCATCACACCTAATCTTGTTTATATTACTTCTGTCAACAAAGCAGTTCTTACAAAGTTCAAGTCCTTTTCATGCCCTGTGCTCCCTGTGCTATGCAATTACTTACATCAGCCAGAGTAGTATCATATGTTAAATATGTGCAATTCCCATTAGCACAAGGAAGTATGATATTTTCATGCTACACGGATGTAATCTTAATATGCATTTTTAAGAATGGTTATTCTCCTGGCTACTTAGAAAACCAGCTCAAATATATTGTTCAGTTAATAACTTCATCAGAATGGTAAATACACAATCATGCTTCATCGTAATATATTTGCAGAAAAAAAAAGAAAACAAACCTGCTTTCAACTGTAATTGTAAAGAATTTTATAATTTTAATATTATAAATTGAATATTGTTATTAAAAAGTTTCCAATGCCTTGCTTGGGAAAGGGCTCTATCATGTCAGGTCATAGTACATTATTCTCTCCAAAGCTCTAATGTCTGGAGCTATATGGCATGCAATTATCATTCTAATAATAGAAGGAATATATCAGCTTTATTTCATTGAGAGTCAGTTCCAATATTTAGACCCAAGGTGACAAATCCTTAGGATTAGTCATGAATGAGATTGTCTTGCACTGAAATGATTTCGTAAAATAGATCATTTTAACAAGATTATCTGTTGATGAGATAAACCATTGAAGAATGCAGGTTATGATAACAGGGTCCAGCAGTGATCTACATATAAGTACTGAGTTGCTAAAGCATTATATTATGTATGCATATATGTGGTTGTCCATTGCAACTTACAGAAAAAAATATTGTCATAGTGCATTGCTTGAAGTACAGAGGTGTGAGGATTTTATTGTTAGTAGATATGAAATATTTGAGGTCCACAGATGGCAGTTACTTCCAAAGCGCAAAATATAGTCATTATTTTTTACATCTTAAGCTAGAAAGATTTGCAATGTGTTTTTTTACATAATACAAATTACTGAGCTTGTAAGTTGTATACAAATACTTATGCATTATTCAGATTTTTTTTTTTAGAAAATTGCTAGGCAACACAACTGCTTAGTGTAATCTCCAAAAAAATATGGATAGCAATGTAAACAAGTACTACTCTCCTCAGTTAGTCAGAATCAATGAAAATAAGGAGTTTATTTGTGTTTTCATCTCAGTAAGGTTACTTGTACTCTTAAGAACAATCAGCTTACTCTGATAGCTTAATGAAGACCCAAGAAAGAACCCCAGAAGGCTATCGGTACTTCTGCATTATGTCCACACAAACGCTATTCTGCATTAAAGAAAAAGGAAACTAAATTTCATTGGCCTGAGTTTGGATTCCTCTTGCCAGACTTCAAATGCCTGAAAGTTAGAACCCTAATAATGTGTGGAAAGAATAAATCTCATCATTGGAGAAGTCTAATTCTCCCTATTGACTGTGGAGGAAATGTTTATATTAAGGTGTGTGTCGCAACATACTCTTCACAGGAAAATCCAGCTGAAGGGGTTCGTGCTTTTTTTTTCCAGTACACACTTCAGTTCTGAAAGTCTTCCTTTATTGAACATCATGTGTTGTGAATGTATTCTGTTACTCATTTCACCTATCAGTCCTTCTGATGAACAGAGCAACTAAATTTTTAAAGGGTTTTGTCACTCAACATACTGTATCTTACTAGAGGATTTATATCACATGATATTCTGCTCAGAATTTCTCAAGCTTTGTTGCAGGAAGCATGCTTGAAACAATTTTTAACAGAGGGTGTGACTTCCATACTTCTACATACAAAGAACAATAGTAATGCCAGTACCGTTTTTCTTATTTTAATGAATTCCTTGTTCAGTGTTGGAAGACATTCTTCAGGATTTTAATTAACGTTCTAAAAAAATGCTGTTCTGCATCTAAAATGGTCTTATTTCTAACCCAGACTAAATAAGTAATAAAGCAAATGCTAAATGCAGACTAAGTTTCCAGCCTCACACAGAAAAGCATGTCTGAAAGAAATGTTTGCGGTTTTGCAGTTCTTAAAAGAATCTCAATACCAAAAGCAATTACTGGTCAAACAATTAATTTATGCAGTAGAGAGTAAATCTGAATTATTTATAAATGTGAACGGAAATAAGTACAAATTTATCATGTTTTATCTTAAAATATCTTAATTCCAGAAGCCATTTCCTTCACATGCAGTCCCCCGGAAAAAGTATAAAAAGCTGTAAGAGCCATAAACAGGCAAATAGTGCAATTTGAATACCAGTAGAGAAAACACATAAGACATCATTCAGTGTCGATGATTCTTATTAAAATGAGGAAGAGGGAATAACAAAAGATGTTCTCTGATTCACTAAACAGCCTTATTTAATGTTTTCTTTGATTTTATTTTTTCTCCTGCAGTTTCTTGATGCTCCTGAAATACAGTTCATATCCTCACATCCTTTCTGAAAGTTTTTCAAATAGAATACTTTAAGGAATGGATTTCTTTTTTTTTTTTTTTTCTCCCTCTTATGAGAATGTAGGTACATTAGATTGCTCAGGAGGCCAGTATTAGGGGGGGGAGATGGAAACCGCACATCCTTACTACTCATAGTTAAGGAAAAATTAACATTTTCACTATTAGTATATTTAATATTCTCTAGAAGCAGCAGAGAATTCCAGAAAAATATAGTTGCTGAGATATGAAGTATCTTAGAATGTGATTATTTTTCTTGTAGCTGTCAGGAAAATTCTACACCTCATGCTGAATTAATTTTACATGATCCAAAAGCAGTCCAACACTGTAAATAGTACATTTATTTTCAGTCATATGAAATTAATAATAATAAAAATAAAAAGGAGATGTGTCTAAGGTTTTCAATTTGTCTACAGCATGAAATCCTGGTGGCCCAGCTATCCATTCCAAGGACCAAATTTATTTACATTGATTTCTATTAAACCTAGGGTATGTCTATATTGGGAAACACAAGTGGAGACTGCACTGTGATACAATATCAGAATAAAGCTGGATGTCAAATAATACCTGAGAGCTGAAGAGTGGACAGTAATCCCTTGCACCGTCATTGAAGATGCACTTTTAGGCTGTTATTACTTTCTGCTTACCATTTCCTGTGACATTCCCCTCACACTTTTTTTATGATGGCATTCTAAACCTCCCAACAAATCCTTTAGGAAAGGTCGAAAAGCAGAGGGGTACATTAAGAAAAAAACTGCTTGAAATTATTTTGCAAACTATAATTCAAACTTCTGTTTGAGGGTAGAAACCATTTTTTTGAAGTGCATAAAGCAGGATTCTCATTAAGCTGAGAATTGGAAGGATCCACTGAGGTAGCGCAGAACATCACAACTCCTGAATCACAGTTCACACAGACTTTAAGATGCTTTCTAAGTCTTAAAGTAGAAATAGTAGCTGCTAATTATGACTACATAATTATTATTTTGAATTTTAATTTTGTAGTGAACACATTTTCTGCTATTCATTGAAATATTTTGTTAACAACAGAAAATTTTATGTCATAAAGACATTAACTCATATTCTGTTTTAAGACCTACCTGCAATGCTGTTAATACATAGTTAAGTATCACTGGTTTCCCTACAGGCTAAAAGGTCCCATCTTGCTTTATAGTTTGTTTATTTTGCTCCTGCTGTTGGAGGAGGGTGGTTGAGGAAGGCAACACTAATTTAGAATTAAACCCTCAATTCCACTGGAACAAACTTAATTTTAAAATTTACTCAGTTCAGAGTCTGATATTTTGTAATGGAAGGCAAAAACACTGTGAGTTTCAAAGTAATTTTTTGGGATTGTATTGAATGTCTTTAATGATTCTTGATATTTAGCTAACTGGTCTTTTTTGTTTTGATATTACAGTAATTTTCATTGCTAGCAGTCTGCCTTAAGAAAACTGCTGGAAGTAACTCTGGAACAAAAAGTCCTGGTCAAAGCTAGGACACTGTCCATCATAGGCTCAATTTTCTTGCTTTTGTACTGTTGTAAATCAGAAGTGACTGTATTGAATTATATGGATTTCCACTAACATAAATGAGGAATTTAAATCCTATAATGTCATTGTAAGAATAAAACATTTTTTTCATTGCCCCATGTGGAACAGCATTAATGAAGATGAGGGGAAAAAACATATAAAATGTTTAATTACAACAATAAAACTTCCTAGCAGCACAGTCCCATTTTATTATTAAGAAACAGGCCAACCTTAAAGCAAAACTTGAAGTTCTAAACCTATGTTGCCTTATGTAAACTACTTATTCAGAATGCCCATTTAGAATTTAATCTAGCAGTCATTGTTAGGACAAGAGCTGTGCTGTACGTGTTTTTGAAAACTGCTGAGTACCCTCTGTTTTTTGCCTGAAGTTGAAAATCACCCTTGATGTTCCCTGTTTAAACATTCCTTTTACAAGAGAAGATTAAAGCAGGCAGCAGTGGAAAAGGTTTAAAGAATATTTAAATGGACACTGTGAATTCCACTAGGATCCCAAAATCTCAGCATATGTAAACATCAAAACACATCATCTAATTCCCTTTCATTGCCTCCTAACACACAGGTTAGCAGGGCCCTGCTACCAAAACTTTGCCATTTATGTCTACTATAAAGCAAAACATAACATTGGAGTACATACACAGTGCCAGAATAGAACATGGTGCCTTACCATGTAGGCTTGGTGAATTAGTGAAGGAACATGAATGGTAACAAAATGTTTTGAATTTGGTCTCTGTTGAGACCTTGAGGTTGAGAACAGACAAGCTATTCATGAAATAAACGTATTTGTTTGCAGTTTGCAAGCCTGATGGGCTCAGAAAATGTGGTTTATGTCTACTACACAAAGTCACTTTGCACATTTCCATTACAAATTCAGATAATCTCTTTGAAAATCAGTAACACATCTAACCCATACTTGAACCTCAGAAAGGGATCGATGTCTATTCAGGATTTCAAAAATGCATTCTTAAATGATTTTTCACTTAGTTTTTTCCAGTGATAAATTCCTGCCAAATTGAATATTTCTGTGCTATATAGTGAGATGGGTGTTCAAAGCTAATTTCTAATCTGATCATTTCCATGTTCTTAGTTTAATATGATTTATCTACCTGAAAGAAGCAGTATGGTTGTTATCAGCCACCACTAATGAACATATGAAAATGACACAGTGCGTACTTCTACTGGCCAGTCATACAATCTAAATAGAACCATATAAACCACTGCTGCAGTTCTGGTACTCCTTGTGCTGTGATGAAATGAAAAGTCGCTAACAGATATGAGTGTACAGATTCAGTATAAAAGAATGTCTGTAAGCCAGCTGGCCTAATGTTTGTGCACTGTAAAGAGGTCAAAGGCCTTGTATGGTCTTAATAAATAGAATCAACTGACTTCATATGTATTTTGGCACTAATATGTGGCCTATGGCATCATTTCCTGAGGTTTAGTACATATTAATAAAAAGGCTATTCTAGATTAGGTCCAAACCAATGTTATGGTGGAGAACAGTTTTTCTTTTTGCTCAGTCAGAAAAAAAATATAAATTAAATGGAATAAGGTGCAGCTGCTTATGGCATTACTTTGAAATACCCACACAAACACAAATACTCATGTGAAGTTGAAGCTTGCTTAATTTTATTTATTTCTCATTAGTTTGCTTTGAATCACTAACTTCTCTGGGAAGGAAAAAAAATGAAAATAAAAAAGAAACAAGTCCTGCCCAGGCCAGAGGAATGAATAAAGCACATGCCAACAGTAAATCCAGGTTTAGCCTTTGGCTTTGAAACACCCTGAATTCATTACATTTGTTTGTGCAGACACTGTTAATCTGTTGTGACAACAAATTAAAGTCTGATTTAAATTAAAGCAAATCACAAAATAATTAGAAACTTCTTGTCTCTCATATCACTTTCTAGCTCTTCATCCATTACTGGTCCACCTGCCATCTGATGCTTCAGAAGGTTTATCTGTTAGGCTTTCCTTTTGCCCTCACTGAAGTATCCATCTTTTTCATACTACCATGTGGGGGACTTACACATTAACCACTGCTTGACCTGCTTTTTTTCTAAGAAGCCTTTTACTTTAGCTCTCAGAGGAAAATATACCTCTCAATTTCTTATTTAACAGTCCTAAGTGCTTGTTCCACACCCTCATTAGCCATTTCTCTGAAAAATTTCATGAGAGCTTCTCTGAAAGACAGCATTTTAAAAGGTTTTTTTTCCTACTGTAAAGCATTATACCTCAGTAATGCGCTGTGTTATGACTCAGTGTATGACTTATGTACCCATACCAGAGATTCATTCTTCATTTAAGAAAGCCCAAAATCCTGTCTTACTTATTATTTTATCTCACTTTTTGTCTTTGGTATATGTCAAAGCCAACTTTATATTTAAATATGGAAGAATGAATATGAAAGTGGGTATGGGAAGAAGAAGCTAGGACACTGTGTCATTATGAAATTTGTGCTTCCTCTCTGTCTGAAGTTTGCAAGTATCTATGTTTAACTTACATCATGTTTAAGAATTATTTTGAAAAATGGAAGGATCATATCTTTTCAAAGCCTTTTCAGCAGAATGGATTTTATAGAGTATGTGTATGTCTTGATGTATATGAGTTTATGAGGGCTGAAAAAGGAAAGACAAAGAATTAGAAATTTCAACAATTACAGGTTAAAAATCCTACTTCATTTAAGAAGAGGCAGTAGATAACATTGTCTCTCTCTCTTTTTTTTTTTTTTAATATGAAATACATAATTTTGGATTTAAATGGTAGGGGTTAATTTCCTAAACTTAATTGCCTAGTGGTTTTATATATGTCATAATGTATCCTGTTTTGCTTCCAGCTGCAAATGAATTCTAACATGTTTTTAAAAAGATTTGTAAGTGAGAAGGAAGTGATGTTGCCAGTGGTAAAAAATATTATTTTTGAATTTTCAGTGTCTGTATGGTGAGCTGGTATTAACACACGTGCCAGTTTTGGAATGATGTAGGTTTCAAAAAGTTTGGTTTTTGTCATTTTGCTATATTAATCTATGTCTTATTCTGACTTGCAGATGAAGCTAGGGTAATTTAAAAACTACACAGAAAAATGAGGAAACTGCAGTAATCTTATGAATAATGCTTTCCAAATCATTAAAACTTGTGAAACAGATGCAACACACTCCTTTTTTAATACCCCAGATTATCGTCAGACTTGAGGTTACACATAATTATGGTATCTTCAGTGCCCCTGCTAAATCACTGCAGTTGCAGTAAGGATTTATAAGATGAACTCTTCTAAGACTTAGGCCTTGGCATGTAATTCAGACTATGAAAACATGAATAGAAAGATTTTTGTTACAGACTTGACTCCAGGCCTCTGGAAGAAATATAAAATACTGTGAAAGTTATCCAATATAAAGACTTTGTACCTGTAGAGTGCTACACATTCTTGATGCATTTCTTCTTTTTTCAAAACTTAAAACAAAATAATCCTAAAATATACCTGCAATGACATATCTTCAGTAAAGTACACAGAATTTGAGCCAGCTTGATTCTAGTTTCTTACATAGCACATTTCTTAAAATTACTCACTTTGTGGAGAAGAGTGGTTTTAGGGATACTGGCTAACAAATGATAAGACAAAAAAAAGTCTCTCATCACTTGCAAGGATTGCACTTCTCAAGATTAATTAACATATTGATTCATCAGTACTTACAAGGACACAAAATGGCCTCACAAAAGCATTTTTATATGTCCTAGGAAAAAAATTACACTGAAAGGAGGCTGATATTCGATTCCTAGTCATGTGTAATAAGAAAGTGAATTAAAGATTAGCAAATATTCAAATCAGCGAGCTATTTCATGATTCTCTGAGCAAATGAAGCATACGATTCTAGTTTTAAGTTCCTAACTAGGTAAATGGTGTTCAGTCTTTATCATTCTTAATTATGTTGTGATTTAATCAATTCATCTGATGACCAGTAGCATTACTGGAGTAAAGAAAGCAGGTTATTCAAAAAGCTTTCCTTGCCATATATCTCCCATGACCTCTCATTTCTGTTATTGGCTTGATATGTCATCTCAAATGGCTTCATGTCTCCCAGTAACGTACTGAAAAATGTAATTACTTTTGGAGGAGAATAGAGATGTTTTCTGGGTTAACTGATTTGTGGTCCAGCTTAACGGAAACAAACAGAAACTGAGATGTTATTTGAGAAATTGTAATGAAATGCTATGGATTGTGTATCCCCCTGACGTATCAGGAACAATAATAGCAACGCCAGCAGTTGGTGATCCTAGATTCATTTGACATTAAAATTAATTCTTTCATAACTTTTTCATACATGAAGATAAATGATAAAGGATAGTATTATAGAGAAGAGAAATGTATGAAGTCATACTTGAATAGATGATGTTTAAGCACTGCGTAGCTCATTCTCCATTTAATCACAGATTATGTTGATGTGAGTGGAGAAAAGCAAATCAGACGGTAAAGAAATAACTGATTTCCTTTTTTTGATTTATTGATTTGTTTGTGTACTTCCACTAGGTAGAAGTGGAAGCAAATATACTGCCAAAATATTCCTAGTGTTAAAAGGAAGCAACATTTATTTCACATGTCCATGTTGATATTTTAAGTCTTCTCAAAGAATTCAAAATATGTCTAAACTAGAAAAAAGGTAAAATTGTATTTAAGTGCCTTCATACACTCTTTTTAGAGCTCACAGAATACTACTAGGATATTTCTTAGCTTACGTGTGCGGCATTCATGTGAAGTGAGAGATTGTTCTACCCTATTCATCTTTATTCAAATACGTTTCAAGTCATTGCAGGAGATCAGTAAAACAGAATGTATTATAATATGTTCAGAATACTCTGTCATGTTTCTAATATTTCTGACATTTTTAATATTTTGTGTTGAACAGGACCATTGACTAACCAGTTGTCTGAGAATTGCTGTTCGATGAGATAATAGTATAATGAAAGTTATATGCAGGAAAGTCCAAAGAATATTTGTATCAAATAAGATATCCTGTTTTTCTTTCATGTAATGACTGAAGAAATAATATTAAACATTGAGATCCAGATATTTCATCCATTTTATGTCTTTCTTTTCTGTAAAATGAAATAATGTTCTGGCTCTGGAGAAAAATTCCGTTAGCTTGCTAGATGTGTTATTGTTTGACAATTATACATGAGGATGTCCTTCATTTGTGTTTACTGGTGTTTTATACGTGGATGAAATGGCAGCACAAAGCATGGATGACTGAAAAGCACTTCTTACAGACAAAATATTTTTAATTTCTATGCTAGAAACATTTCTATGTATTTTGCAGGTTGTTTGGCAGGCTGGTTTTGCACTTCAAATCTTTTGATGATTTCAGTTCTACCTTGAATATTAACTTGCTTCTTGCTTTTATGGAAAGTGAAAGAGCTGTCCTTGCAAGTCAAAAAGAACTAGCATGCCATAGAAAAAATGTTGATTTGACAAAACACCTTCTTTGGAGTTGTCCTGGGTTCAGCAGTAGCAGTCATTTTTCTCCTTCTTAGTAGCTGGTGCAGTGCTGTGTTTTTGATTTTGG
>WYDI02009139.1:0-23280 GCA_009867235.2 Psittacus erithacus | reverse complement strand
TGTTATACCTTAGTTACTGGACTGCTCTTATCTCAACCTGTGGGAGTTACATTCTTTTGATTCTCCTCCCCATCCCTTCGGGAGCCGGGGAGGAGGAAGGGGAGGAGTGAGAGAGTGGCTGCGTGGTTCTGAGTTACGGCTGGGTTTAAAATACGACACATGCCAAGCAGACTTTTGTGTTTTACATACAGTAATTATTTGTTTGTGCAGATAAGAGAAGGCAGGAGTCGCAGTAAGTGTGGATTTTGTTAGGGTATTTTTAATCTTTGCCAAACTACTTGTTGGTTTTCTGGGGTTTTTTGTTTTTGTTTTTTTTTAAACAGTGTATTTCTCCCTGAAACATATGCAGTGCTACACAATGTTAACAGCGTGTTACACTGTATTACACTTGAATCCCAAGATAATGTCACTATGATATGGTACTGCATTGTTACCCTGTAATTCTCTCTTGGTCCGATCCAACCCATGTTTTCAGTAGCTACTGCTTCTGTTTTAAAGTGAAATCAGAAATAAGCATGCACAAAACAGTTATTAGAGTCTTTTGGCATGACCTACTAGATTTTCAGCGATCCCACACTGTTTATGGGTTTTCACACGTTTACTCCCACATGTTCACATACTGTCTTCCTTACTATATGTCAGATTACTCTTGCTTAAACATTGTGCTGTATATCCTGCTTCCCTGTTTTGATCATCAGTTGGCACATCTTCTTTTTGCCAGTCCTCAATTATTTCTCCCATTTCCTTATTTTCTGAAGGCTATATCAGTAAGACTTCTTCGTGTTGCTTGTTTAAGGAGCAGCAGGCCCACACTTGAAGACAGGAGTTCATCTCCCAGACTAGGGCTGTGCAAATTCCTCAAGCAGCACAGCGGAGGAGGCAGTGCTCATGGGTGACAACATGAAAGTACCTCCTGGAAGGTTGAGCAGGATGGGAAAAGCTCTAAAGGAAGATACTGATAACAGAAGCACTTGGCTTACCCCAGCTACCTCTGTGACTCCAGCCAAATTGTAGAAAGCCACTTCTAATTTTCCAGCTTCCTGTCTGAAGACAGGAAATAGGTTGAGGGGAAAATGGAAAGCAGAATAAAATATGACTTCAGACCCTGCTCACATCAGGAGGTACACAGGTCTTTCAGTGAATGAGAAGAAATTATTTCTGTTCTGTCCCTCTTGGGCACATGTGGAGTTAGAGAAACTGAGATGTTCTAATTTTCCTCTGTTCATACAGCAGTTTGCATTAAAACAGCAGGCCCAGACTCTTGTATGAAGTTAGGTCAGCCTCTCAGAATGCAGAAATAGTGTATGATGAAAATGACATATTCAGTAGATTAATAATAGATCCCAAACAACTGGAAAGCAAATGAATAAGTGAATAAATTACCCGTTCTTACTGATTAATTCAATAGAATTGTTATTTTTGTAGAATTTTTTGTGCGTTTCTAAATAACAAATTACTGTATATCACAATGTTTTCATAGCCCATTTAGGTGTAGAAAGTAAGTTAATTTCACCAAACCGAAAAAAAAATAAAAAATCATTGAAACAATTAACTCCAGTGGTTATGAAAGCATATGTTAGATTCTGAACCTTTAAGACACTTGCTCTCATCAACACCTTTTGAGAGGAAAAGCCCTATATATAAATTAGAGGAATACTTTGCAGAAAAGGAACTGCATGGATAACTGACCACAATGAATATATACAGAAGAAACTACTGACCATTTGGAAAGAAAAATGTTGCTAGATTAAGATAGCATGCAGAGGTGTTTTAGCCAAAGGCAAAACAATAATTTTTTGTCACTTTCAATGCACTGTATAATAAATATATATATATTCATATAAATATGTTCTTTTCATGTTCCAGAAAGTGAAAGATAACATATTTATATTCCAAGTCCTAACGTTAAAAAGTTTTAGGGTTGGTCTCTGCTGGCAGATATCATTCTTATTTTTTAAGACTCTTCCATTTATTATACCTGTCAAGGTACTACTCCTGTTTGTTGCGTATTCCTTCTCTTTCTTTGTAGTAGTCATTGAAACAAGAGCCTACTTGTGATAATGAGTTTGTATGTGGATTGGTGGTGTCATCATGAAAGGGTGACATTGAAGTTAAAAGAAACTACTAAAGAGGGACTCAGGGGAAGTGAAGCTAATTAGTTGAGTTAAAAAGGGATAATTCATTGCAGCCTTTGTTTTAGAAATACATTTCAAGTTTCATTTCCATTTCAAAGTTACAGACAGTAACTTGCAGAATTATCATAGTGCATGTACTTGGAGAATAGCAATTTGGTTCTTTCTGATTGGTAGCTGAAGAATATTCAAGGTATGTGAGTCCATGTCATCATCATTTTCAGAAACTTGGACCATATTTCAGAGTGATCCCACTCAGTTACTTTAAGCACTTTTTCTTCTTTTGCCTTTTTTTTTTCTTACGTAGCTTAAAAAATAATATGCACATACATATAAAAATAAAAATCTCTGCCTTTGAAAAACTTGGCAGTTGGTGCTCTGCACAGGATTGCGCAACAGCAGGTTAGTTATCTCTATGTTAGAGAATATAGAAGGTATGTAAGCAATGAAGATGCATTCCAGTTATCGTTACCAAAAAGTGAGATGGAGGAGCTGTGGCATTCAATACAATTGAGGTTTTAACTCTCTCTACTCAGAACTGGAAAATTTCTGAATAGCTTCATTTTAGAGAGATAACTTTAGATCAGATCTTTCAAGCAATGTCATCTTAGAACGTAAAGAAATTAATGAAACATAACTTCTCTACTTCAAACCAAAAGAAAATACTTTAAACTTTTCCAGCAGTTACAGCTTTGAAACAATCCAATTTATAATGAACAGAAGTTCATAATCTGACAAGCGAACGCTCCAGTGATCATACATCTAATTGGAATGTGCCAAAAAATCTTGTTTCCAAAACACAAATAATGCTAATTTTATACTGTCATCCTAAACTAAAATTTATATGGGTAAGGAAAGTATCTGGATGGCAGGAAATGATCACATTAATATTCCATGCTCTGCGTTAACTTCACCTACTGCCTGTGTGTATCAGGATGCGTATGCTTTTCCAAATTATGCTTGTAGTACCATGCAGCTGCTTCTAATATAGACACTCTTCTCTTGTGATTAACTACAGTTTATGGCAAAAGAGTACCTTCATAGAGTTTAGAGTATAAAAAGCCCAACAAGAAATTCTTATTCAACAAGCCAAAAGTTAATTACAATAATGTAAAATGCAAGGCAGAAACTTCTGGCACCTGATGCCTGTATCTGCAGTTGAGTTAGCTTTACAATTTAAAAGGTATTTGGGAATACATATATTTTAAAAGCTGAAAAGAACAGGTATACCAAAAAATTGATGACTAAATAGGAGTATATACTTTAGCCAGAGGACAGCTTACCATATTCATCTGTACATAAAGGCCTACTGAAGAATTACAAGGAAGCACCTTAAAGCAGAAAAGAATGAAAATAGTAGCCAAAATACTATGGAGGATGCTTAATAATGTAACTTAGGTTACATTAAAGTAAAAATAAGATTTCTCTCCTTGCGAATCTGCAGAATAAAGTAATTCCTCAAGAAAGGAAGCATTGAAAAATATAGTAAATGGAGTAACTTCATATAGAATATAATTTAATACCTGTAACCTACATAAACTAATTTACTAATGTTTTGCATGAAATAATAATATTAATGCATAATATAATTAAAATATTGTAGTATGGGGAGTAGACATGACATTTGTGCTTAAAGACCTGATTCCACAAATACATGAGTGGCCACAAATCTCACTGAACTCAACACATAGCCTTAAAACACAATGGATTTGAGTGTCTGATGCTTGTAATTCTAATTCTAAATAATGTGGTCTGGAAAACATCCTCCAAGGATAGTGAATTTTAGAGAAGAGAGATGTAGTACAATTTCTGTAGGAGACAGGTGTTCAGAAACTTGAAGAAGGTCTAGAAGAAAAGGCAGATTCTGATTTGACAGATAAAACTACTTCCTTAGTGAGGTTGCAGCAGTTAACAATGCAGACCTTTGATAAACAGAATTTTCTTGAAATAAAAAAGAATAATCTTTCAGCTTGGTGTTCAGAGCTTTTTAATTTCTTTCTAGGTGCTTTGTGACATATTGAAATAAACGCAAAGCTATTATTTGTTCAAGTAGCAGGGCAGTATACTCAACAGACAATCACCTCTATTTCTTACTACTTTAACAATATTAAGTGAGAAATTATTTGGAATAATTTTGCTTGTAAAACTCTGAAATTGACAGCATCTGCCCACAGCCTGGCCCAAAAACGTAACAGTACACAATCTCCCTGTGTGGTGTGGAGATTGACGTCCCTTGTCCTTTGCACTTCAGAGGAACACTTCTTCAATTTTCTTTACGTAGATGGGTATATTACAAACAGACCACATTAGTTTAGGCTTTCTTCATTTTAAGCTTTTAGCATTTACATTGATGGATGATGGTGGTTCTTGACCTTTTGAAGTCATTTTCCTTTGTCCATTACTCACTTGCAAGCTTATTTGAAGAGCACCTCAGTATCATCCTTAAGGCAAGAATGTCACTTATATAATTATTTCACTATACAAAGGGAAAAAAATCTCTACTTGGTAGTAGATTCTGGTAGTTCAGATGTGTGTTTTCTCCTCATTCTAGTGGAATCCTAGTTATATCAGCCAGTCTTTTATGTCAGCAGACAGTCTTTTTCTCAAAAGACTCTTCTATTATGTAAATCTGTGAAGTAATCTTTGCTCCATTATGACCAACAGAACCTTGCGGCATTGTGACTTCATTTTTTGCTCAATTCCCTTGTAAGAAAAATTCCCTCTGCAGAAGACTTGCAGAAAGCAGCAGCCCTAAGCTTTGCCCACTGCTTATGTAGAATGCTGGTGTCACCAGTGTTGGAACAAATTTGCATGGTGTATTTTGTCTTCCCTTCTAATTTTTGTATCTGAGTGATTGTGTGATGTGTATTTCTTGACTATTTTGTTGTTTTTAAAATAGTGGAAAACAGTATGTAACGTTGTGTACCATTGAGTGGGTAGCTAGTCCTGTCTTTATGTCAGTTGTCTGTCTGAAATGCTTTTAAAACAAAGCGTTTGAATGAAAGCCTTCTGTAGTCAAAAAGAAGGTGCTCATTTACTTGTATGTGCAAGTCAAAGGGCTCAGATCTGCCAAAGAATAAGTGGTACTCCATCTGCATGAATAAACAGTGCTGTTCCTCCAATTATTAGACCAGCAAACAGGAAACTTGAGATACAAGATGGTAAATGTTGTTTCCTAATATAATGATAATTTAAAAAAATCTTATAATACTAAAACTACTAAAATTCTTTCCACAGTTACCCAAGGTAATGCACCACATTAACCTAAAAAAACAATGGTAATATTCTCTCCATTATTTACAGAAAAAAAAAAAATAGGAAAAAGAACCACAGGGAGAGCTGCTTAGGAAATTTTTCCAATTGCAAAAAAAGTCCATTTTTTTTTTTTTTAAGTCATTTAGATCATTCAAACTCATCAGCTGAATATGAAACTTCTAATTAACTAGGCCATCATCATAGTTTGAGCAGACATAAGTAGAGCTGTTTAAGACACTGCCCTATGTCAGACACAAGACCCCATTTTCCTACACAGTGAAGATAAATCCAGATATTCCATTGTGTCAAGAAGTACAAAATAAAGCAGATCTTGATTTCTTTTCTTCAAATGACAGAAGAAATAGAGGGAGATTGAGATGATGATATATCAGACTGTAAACTATAAATGGAATGCCTGTTTCACCTGGGGATGGTTACAAGTAGAGGCTGTCTTTCTTCTCTGTAGAGATCACCTTACTTTCACATTGGCCTGTATTCGTTCCATATGTAAAGCAGGACATAAGGACTGCTCTTAATTTCAATGGGAGTAAAGAGAAATGTGTGTTTCTATGAAATGCTATGTCTCTGTGGTCTGTTGTTCCAGTTCAGTAGAATATTTCATCTAGACTGATAAAGTGAGGGGTTTTTTTTCTTAAGAAAAAGCAGGTCTCTGAGACTGCCTTTTAATGTTCACTTGCTTAAAGCCTGACTTACACTTTAAATATATGGAAATAACAAACTATTAGGCTAGTTTCAAGAGCCAGGTTGGAGCAGATGACCTCCAGAAGTCCTTTCAAAAAACCTAAATTATTCTGATTTGTCACTGCAAGAGGCAAAGCAAGTAACAGTGTAAGTATGGTATTTACATTTAAGTGCAATGGTATATTATCAAAAAACACATTTTTTTTTACATATTTTCCTCCTCTTTGCTTTAGCTCGAGCTCTAGTAAATCTTTACTAAATTTTCATCTTAAGAGTTCAACAGCTAAATTATTCAGGTAATGACCTATTTGGGCTTTTAGCAGATCCCAGAAATCATCAGACTCTTCATAAATCATCTCTACAGAGTAGCTGAAAATGATCTCTTCCAGAAGCATAAAGAATTTTCCTGCAGCTATAGTAATTGTATAAATCTGGGCGCTGTATCTGATGACAGAATCTCTTTCTTGTGATTGCATATCTACAATATTAGTGGCATTTCTGTCTATTCTGTTGGAAAAGCCATTGTGCAATCCTTTCTCTTCCCTTTGCTCAAGATTTCAGACTTCTAAATACTCAGTTTGGTCTTTTTTTGGCAGCTGCTGAGTGCTGCCTTGTGCAAGACACAAGCTACTGTTTAGGCCATCCCACGGTTTCCATGCAGCATGTTTGTTGGTGCAAGTGGTTGATCTAGAAGTCTGGGGCTAGAAGAATAGAGATTTGTCAGTTTATACAGGTTTGTTAATTTAAATCAGCTATCACTATGTGAAGCTTATGAAACATTTGTTCAGGTTGTAGAACAAATTTTTGATCATCTGCGCCACCTGTTTGAACACAGTTACCACGCTCAGCTCCATCTTGAAACTGTCAGCTTGTCTGACTCTGTATTCTCTTGCTATTACTTTAAACATTATGAATGAGATTAAATTTTTACACTGAGTCAGTACTCTTCTGTAAAGTAAGAGAGAAGTATGTTTTGCTCAGACTTTCTGCCTGGCTCTTGTTATTATAAAAACCACTGGGGGCAAGGTACACAAAATGTTTCAATCTATCCCCCATCCCCAAATTAATTGATCAAAATAAGTAACAATCTCTGTTTTGCTGGGAGTCTTCCAGCACTTACAGCATTGAGTGATCTCACAGAGCGCAAAATAGCCACATCACAAACAGGGCTGGTCTGTGCATAGAAAGGTCATGCTGAGGGGCATCAACTTGCCTGAGGATCTGCTACAGGTTAATAAATGTGTTATCTTCATATTTGAGGGGAATAAAAAAAGGGTTGGGGGATTTTTAAGCCCAAGGAGAGTCATAGATATTCCAAGCACTGTTTCTTCATTTTGCATGATTAATGTTATTACAGTGTTAAAAAAGTTAGGAAGGTATTTGCTGGCTCTGCTTGTCTCATGGCCTTGCAGTAACCTGGGGACAAAGATAAGGTGCCCCAGCTGCAGGCTGCTCTGCAGTTCTGGGGAGTGCTTACAGAGGCACAAGCATCTAGCTGTTAAGAAACAAGTTGATTGTTTGACTGCGATTATTGGTGCAGTCTAGCACCTATGTAGAAAAACATCATGAATGCGAAAGCTGGAAGTGCAGGTGCTGTGAAGAGAACAGTAATGTAAACCAGCACAAGTGGTTCATGCCTGTTGTCTAAAATCCAGAAGAAGGGCAGGACTATATTACCTGTGGTGTGGAATGTATGCAGAAAAGCAGGATGTATATCCCACACTACATTTTTTCCACGCAGTTATAACTGGATGCCCTAAGGATAAAGAAGAGACAGGAGGGAAAACTGAATAAGAATGGGAATTTAAAAGGGACATGTCAGGTCTTGTGGACTTGATTCAGTTGTCTATGGGCACAAAGTTTTGGGGCTATGCTTTCCTGACATGTAGTGCCAAAGGCTATGATGGCTGTTCTCATAGAATATAGAATAGTTTGGCTTGGAAGGGACCTTTAAAGATCATCTAGTTCAAACCCCTTGCACTGAGCAGGGATGTCTTTGGTTAGATCAGGTTGCTCAGAACTCCCATGCTTTGTTGTTAGTTAGGTTCTGAAGAAGAATTGGGTGTGCAAATAATCACACAAGGTGGTAAATTCATGAAGATAAAAGTACCCAACCTAAGTATATGTTTCATAGACTCAAAATTTTTGTAATTTCCTCAGTTCCTTCAGCACTGATGACTTGTAAAAAAACCCCAAGTTACTATTGCCAACAAGGTGTAAAAGTCTTGAGGGAGGCCTCCAAATCACAGGAATGTGATTATGGTGACAACCCAGTGCACACCCTGTGAGAAATAAGGAAGTGGAAAAATGAAGGTTTATTGCTGTATAATTTAGGATATTATGCTGGCCTCTACTTGCATGTCCATGTAGTTTTTTCTGTTCCTTAAGCCTAACATGGCTGTGCTCCTTCCTCTCTTTTATATAGTTATCATCAGAGGAAAAAGGAGGATATACAGCCTACTCCAACAGTTTATGTTTGTGTCCGAAAAGTAAAATGTTCAAATCTGTCATGAATTATAAAGTGATAAATATCAAGTAGATCCTGCTCCTCAGATGGGTCTGCAAGCATTCATTGGCTGCTACAGCTTTTGAATTTTATGGATGCTTTTCCCACGGTGGTAGCAAATGCTACTGTGAAAATGACTGGAAACCCCTAGCAGGTGTCACCTTTGGATATCTGTATTTCATAACACACCATAAGGAGGAGCATCCAAGAGATGTGCTTTCAGCAGCATGGCAAATGCCGTTGCTCTTATTTCGGGGATTCTATTTTGTTGTAAACACTTTTATTGAAGCACAGATTTTTCTCTCTGGCTTTGACACTTCAGCTGAAGGCCTCAAATGCAAATAATCAAAAAAGAAACACTGAAAGCAAGATCTGCTTAATTTTGTGGGCCACTGTATTTTTATGAGTTATGTACAATAAAAGGACCTGTGGCCCTGTGTTATCTGGAAGCACAAGGTGTCCTTTTTCCAAGGTCTAGCCTGCTTGACAGATGATGTCTCTCTTGATGCAGCTCTGTTCATGGGATTTGCTGTATAGCGGAATTAAAATAGAGAAATGCCAAGAAGGGATTCACTGCACAGAATTGCTAGCAGGTTTTGTAAGGTTGACACAAAATCAATCCTGAAAGCCACCAAGAAATTAAAGTTATATGCTTTCCCAAGGTTTTGAAATTTAATATTGATGAATAGTGCTATAAGTATCTGAAGGGAAGGTGTCAAGAGGATGGGGCCAAACTCTTCTCAGTGGTGCTAGATGATAGGATAAGAGGCAATGGGTCTAAACTAAGCCACAGGAAGTTCCACCTGAACATGAGGAATAACTTCTTTACTTTGAGGTTGACTGAGCATTTGAATACATTGCCCTGCCCAGAGAGATTGGGGAGCCTCCTTCTCTGGCAATATTCAAGAGCTATCTGGATGTAATACTGAGCAATCTGCTCTAGGTGACCCTGCTTCAGCAGAGAGAGGGGCTAAATGACCCCCAGTGGTCTCTTCCAATCTGAATCTTTCTGTGATTCTGTGAATGGCACATGCCTTGTGGTAAGAGACTTTTCAGCTCTAAAGTAAAGCAATGGGTTGATAGTCTGTTGTCTGAACACTTTTTTTTTTTTCCCCACACTTTGTAGAATTCACCTGTGGGGGTTCATTACAAGATTTTTTTTTTATTATTATTATTTTTATGTCCTACTTATTTAGGAACATCAAATCCCAGTGAAAATCCTTTTCTGTGTTACGAGTACAGAGCAATGTGTACGAAAATACCAGTAACTTGAACAAAGAGTAGAACCCAGATTTCTTTCTCACATGGTTTCCCAGTAAGCTGATATTAAGAAGAATCTATCACCGAAATGCACACAGCAAAATAATCTTCAAATATCTCTTCACAAACCATGAAAATAAATAAGAGCCTTTGGTCTTGGTGACCTATCGTTTTATTGTTGAAAGATAAAACCGCTGGATGACCTTGCATAGTCTTGAGCTCACTGCAATAGAATCCTACAGGCATTTTAATGTTAGATATATGCAGAGAGATCTTGCCAGAAGATAAGAAAGGTATCAGAAGTAGGTCTTTTTAAATTGTCACTCCAGATAAAGTATGGGCTATTCATATACTTGGTTTGTGGTTCATTATATCTCACGTGTTTATTCTCCCTCTTTAATGTATACTCACTTGTAACATAAAATTTGTCTGGCAAGCATAGCTTAGCTATAACAGTCAAGCTGTCTTTTTTCTTTTCATGTATTGTCTGTACTCAGAGAAAGCCCAAAGACTTGCTGCTTCCCCTAACTTTTTCTGTGCAACCCAAATTTTTTTTGGATTATTCCCCTGGGCTAGTGATCCAAACCCATTTAAGACTAATGGGTATGTACATTTGTAACTGAGTGAATGGGCTGAAGCCAGAGAGGGTTTTGCAAATGTACCTGTGGGTCTGTAGTCCCTCTGCCACTTAGGGTAATGTGTTCTATGAGAAGAAGCTCATGGAAAGGAGCATCTGATCCCAGGGAGCTAGTAGTGCTAAGTTTTTATAAATAATAAACATAAAGAAGTCAGAGAAAAAACCCTGCCTGTGGAATTCCCAGTGATGTTCCCACAAAGGCATTTTATCAGTAACCACGCACAAGATCAGACTCTGATGGTGTTTGTGAAGGATCTGTGACAAATATATTGGGGAGATCTGAACTTTTTTAATTTCTATGTAAACTGATGTTCCTGCCATAGGAAGTGAAACCAAGAATAATAAAAGAAAATATTTTCTAAAATTTCTGTTTCTGTGGTTACAGCAAAGCGTTTCTAGGTACCGTTGTTTGATTTTTAATCAAATAATTTAATACAGCATCAATGGACCTAACTGTGCACGTCTCCCATGAACATGGATCATGCTGTTGTCTATTTAGATAGAGCTAAGTACTCTATCTAAATAGAGTAGTGGGGAACAACTGAAAAATTGACAAAACCATGTAGAAAGGCAGTATGGAATGTCTGAGGTCTAATCTGAGGATTAGAAAAAAGAAATTTCAACTGAGAGGAATGAGGAAGTACTAAGAGAAGCTGATGAAGTTATCTGACCTCTTGTGAATCTGTTCAGCTTTCAGAACCATCTGTGGGACACTGAGGAGAGACTCTGAAAAGAAACATTTCAGGCAAAAAATCTTCTGAGCTTGGGCCCTATGTACAGAAATGAATACTGCTTAGGGAAGCTTGGGACATCTTAGAGAGGTATGGTCTTTTGAAAGCAAAACCCTGCTCTTCTTCCCTAGCTAGACTTTCACACACTCAGTTCTAACAGAGAATCATGAACTTGCAATAAGTGACTCTATATGTTAAAACTTTAGATTATTTAGGTCTGTCTAAAAAATCCAGTATTTTCCAAGCTCTGAAGGAATGAGGCAGCTAAGGAAGAAATCAATTTGCTGACAAATCTATTGAAAATGTTGACTGACTGTGGCAACTTGAGAAGTTTAAATTAAGCACAGAATTAATATTTGGAGAAAGCACAAAGTTTAGACACATGCTTTTCTGAGACTAGGAGAATTCCAGGTGAGAAGAACTGTGTTTTCAAAGTACACATGTAAAAAACAGAAAGTAAAAATACATGATCCAATTACTAAAGAAATTTTGTGCACTGAAGGAACACCACAAATTGACGGCTTTGAGTGAAATTACTACATCAGCTGCAAGGAATCAGAATGTCTGAAAGTGGAAAAAATGATGTGGAAACAGTCTGATGTACCTAGATAAGTTGTTAAAATGTCAGCTGAGTATTACATTAGCAAAATATGTATCCTCATAATTGTCAGGATCCCACACCAACTTGTAAGTATCCTTGGTGACTAAAGGAGCATTGCAAGACATAAAAGACAAATCTAAAGAATACATAAAAATAAATCTTTTAGATTTTATTGAGCAGATTTTATTTATGGTGTGATTGACAAGTACTTATTAAATTTGCAAGGAAAAAATATATTGATACATAACTTTTTGTTTTCCCCCCCCAATCAAATTAGTTTATTATTTTACCCAGTTGTCTTTTTTCAAAAAGTGATGGGCAAGATTTGTGGACCTATGATTCATCTATGTTCTTGATTTGCTGTTGACCAGAGTATATTTGTATTTTAGCCAAAGTTATGAGTAGAAACACTGAAATATGTAGTAAATGAATTCAGCAAACTTTAATGAGAGCAGAAGCCTTCAGGAACATTTCTGGGCTGAGAAAAAGAGACCAGGAGCACAAGTCATACTTCTTCTAAGTGCTGTTTAACATCATGCTGTACATTTATAAATCTCCATGATCATCAGCTTCTGTGATATAGAAGAACAGCTGAGAGAAGACATTTCCTTTAGAGAAATGAAATACTTCCAGGGTATCCCATCACCTTTCAGTGCATACTACACACCTTTCCAGGATACAGAGATCAAGTTCTGGATTTTTAGCTAACATCATTCTGTTGCTGATTAATGAAAGTAGTTGGTTGATGTTCGGAAGAGCAGTTTAAGTTTGCAGCTCAAATAAAAATCTTAAAATTTCTAGGAATTTATGAATGTTTAAAGTAAAAACTTTGATTCTTGCCTTGCATGGTAGATCACATTAAGACATGTTTCATACAGTGAAAGCAAACTAAACTTCAAAGAAAATGTTTGATTGCTGAAATGTGCATACGTATATGTAAGTGTATATGCATTTATGTGTGTGTGTGTGTATATATAAATTTAAGTTTTAAAAATTGTTTTTTGTCTTATGAAATATTAATGCTTCCAATTTTAGCTGAGCTTTTTCTTCACTTCATTTCTTTATAATTTTGGGGGGTATGTGAGATGCATCAAAACTAGTATTTGCATGCGTTATTAAAAGCAGATGGAAGTTCTTGAAATGTTGAGGGAGAGGACTTTACTGCTGATATAACAGGCTGTAGTTTTGCTCTTGTGCCTTTTTGGTAGTTGTCTTAGTTCCAAATTGTATAAGCATATGTTTGATTTTCAGAATTTTTGTTCGGGAGGTTTTGATGGACTCTCAAATATGTTGTGTCTTTCAAGGAAGTTGTAGGTTTTCCCCTATAAAGCAAATGGTCTTTGCTTGGTTCCCTAGCCAGACAGTATAACATTTTATCATATAAATATCCAAAGTATCAAGCACAGGAAGAAATTTACTATTAACGAAACTTCTAGCTAGAGCTGAAAGCTATCTCAGCATAAATGAAACTACCCCAGGTAAATCCAAAGCCAGTAACAAATTGTGTTTATGTTATATACTGTGTATTAGAACACTGCAGGTAAATTTATCTTAACTTTAGAATTTTTCTAAGGTTCAGTGCTAGTACTCCAGACTGGGATAGTTTTGTAGTTTGAAATAGATTTTCTTTTTAAAGAAACCTCACATCTGCTCTCAAATGAGCAATGTTTGTAAATAAATGTAAATTTAAATTCAAAGTACATATAAATACTGATTTGGAGGTAAATATTTGCCTATCCACTGTAGGCACATTTTTGCCTCCTTTTTAGCTCTGATCCACAATCGAATTATAAAACATGACACACTTAGAAAGCAAATTATCTGAACTTTTGTGAATATATTTAAAATTTCATAATCACACAGGCAAAACCCAATAAAATAACTTTGTCTTTTACATCACCATGTTGTTTGTTACATACCATTATTTTAAAAAATGGCTGATAATGCTGAGCAGGCACTGTTAAAATAGCATGGAAACTTATTTGACACAGACAGTCTTCACAGAGAGTATGCGTCAATAACAGATTATGACTGTTAGAAATCGCCAAATAAAGTATTTCCCTGAAAACTGGAGAGCTAAAGGTCTCCTGTGTGATAGTCTAAATTGTATCATAAATATTGCTAATCAGATGAAATGCTTTGGTGGGGGGGGAGGTCCCCGCTTATTTGAGGCTAAGACGTGTGTTTTGGACTGTGTGTGAGGAGGCTCAGTTGCATAAGGATACATATACAAAATATTGCTTTGTTTAAAAATCAAACAACTGAAAGTTTCCCTACAGCTATTGCGTATCATTAACACTTAATCTCTATTAATAGTTTTTAATCCTTTTTTTTTTTTTTTTCATAGCACAGCATTAGGTCTGCCTATGGCACCATTCTTCAGCTTTTTCTCTCTAATGATATTTCAGACTGACTTCTACCAAGGGGTGGAAATTGTACAAATGAGCAAGAGCAACAGGGAGTGTAACTTGTTACTAAACACTGACCTTGTTCCTGTCTCCCTGGCAATTTTCCTCTCATAAAGTATTTGTGTCCCTCCTCCAGATGTACTAAAACGATCTGAAACAAAGGGTAGTTGCTTTGATACTAGGCTGGAGTTCAGGAAGAAGTCTGTATGTTACATACTGGTTTTCCTTTGAACAGTTATGACCTGCTGGAGATATGTCAGGAGATGGGCTCTTCTACTTGCACTGACTTTTATTGCAAACTCTTATAAAGACCAGCTGAATATACTTTTGATTCTTTCATCTCAGTCTTTCATTCCTCTTTTGTTTTTTAAAGAAAGATGAGTGCACATCTTTGTCTTTTGCTTTATGTCTCAGCACTTTTAAAACCAAAGTTGAAATCACACAACAGTTTCAGTCCCACTAGCTCACTCTGCTATGGCAACTTTGGTGTAAAACCTTAAAAAAAAAAAGTGGAGCTATTTCTACTATACCAGGATTTGGCATGTAATACAAGCAGTCTATTTCACAGATGTCTTCAGTGTTTAAGTCTCTGTCCTTCCTGTAATCAATCTTAAATATCACCAAGTGCATTCTCAACAAAAAAAAAGAAGCTAAAAAAAGGACACTTCAGAATAACTGCTACTGCTATGGACAAGGCTATTTACTGTGAAAGTAGAAGGTCCAAATTAAATCATATGTGAGAATGGCCTAAGCAGAGAGTCAATCTCCCTTAGCTTGAGCATTATTTATAGAAAGTGGGACAGCTTTGTCAGGAGAAGATTGGGTGCCTTGTTTAAATTGGATACCAAGGAAAAGTACTGAGGTCCTAGTGCTGCATTTTCATACCCGCTGTGTCAGGCTCTAGAGCTAGGTGTGGTTTGGTTACCTAAGGAAGTGATTTGGTTATCTAGGGAAGGCAAATGTTCTGTCCAGGTCCTCTTTCAGGGAAACATGACCTGCGAGATATATGAGCACCATTCAGCCAGACTTTATTTATAGCCTAATATTTCAGGGGCTTGCCTGATGCACAAAGATTCAGGTTCCAGCCACTGTGCTGCCTTAGAGATTAATCTGTGATGATACAGCTTCCTCTTGGTTGTTTGGGGGGATTTTTGCTTGTTTGGGGTTTTTTGTGTGTTGTTTTGGGTTTTTTTGGGGGGGTGGGTTTAGGGTTTTTTCATATCAATGTATCATGCAAAGTTTTTGTTTCAACTTGCAGGGTTTGGTTTTTTTCTTTCCTTTTTTTAATTAAATTAATGGAAAAATTCCAACCACCTATTCAAACGTATGATGGTCTTGGATAAGTCCCTTTGTATTGCTTTGTATACCACAGGAAGCTGACACTGGAATTCAAAATTCACATCCATCTGTTGGTTTAGTACTGTTTCCCACAGGGTTTATGAGTCTCCTCCTGCTTCCAGTCCTTATCTATCATATTGCTACATATGGGGGTTGGAACTAGATGATCTTAAGGTCCTTTCCAACCCTATAACTATTCTATGGTTCTATGATATGGAACTAGTTTTGCTTCCTCTAGATGCTTTTATGTTAAATCCCTAGGACTACTTTTTTTTTTTTTTTCTTTAAAGATGGCTTTGTAGCAGATAGAGGAGGTCATTCCCTTACTTCTACTCCCTTGAGTAGACCCAAAAAATCAGTTCTCACTTCATTCTACTAAAGTTCTGATTTTTATATTGAAATAATTCTCATTTCATACTTAGGTTGATAGAAGACAGAAGTAATTAGTCTAAAGTGCTTAATTCATTACTTGATTTTTTTTTTAACTCAGTTTTGTGTGCTGGACTTCACTTGTGTACCCTTTTTAATGACTATATATAAGTTCAAGTCCAAGTTTGATAGCCTCCTTCAAAACCACTTTCTCTTAAAAATGAGCAGCTGTTTGCATTCTGTTTGTAGTGAGATTGAAATCATACCTCTACTTCCTATTGTGCCTGGTAGTTTTGCCCAAAGTTGGGGCTAGAAGAATCTCTCTGACAAGTTTTCACTAAAGTTGCTTATGCTCTGTCATCTACCTACATTTTGTTTGCTTGCTTTCATTTCCATTTAACTTTGACAGCCAGATGAGACACGGCAGTTCCTATGGATTACTGATTTTTATGCTATGAAGAACCAATAGATAAATCATATGCCATTAAACTCCAGTGCTTCAAACTTCAAAGGTAACCAAGTCTTGATGCTAACACAAGTTTCTGGATAGGTTTAAAGTTTTAAATGCCTGAGGTTACTTCCTGCTTTCCAGTTTGTGCAAAAGTTCACCTGTCAAAAATGTTCTAAATGTGATTTAACACAATTATTTTTTTCTCCTTCACTGGGTGCTTCCTATGTCAGTAGGAAACTCATTTTGCAAGAGTGGCAGTTTAAAATCTAAAACTCCAGCTTGTCAGTTAACCTGGAGAAGTCAAGGGCCACTGTCCGATGTGTCCCCATTAGCCATCCTTTGCTCCTTTAAGCAATTACACTATGCTTCCCTGCAAATGCTTGAGGAGTAATGTATATTAAATGAACAAAATTCAAATATTTGCATAAAAGTGCCACCATGTCTGTCTATGTGAAAAAAGAGCAAAAGTGGGAAATAATAACACAGTATTTACCTCCACTGAAGCAGAACTTACTGCACCAGAGTAACTTTTTGATACCCAAGAGAAGTATGCAATCAGGCCACTGATATTCAGGCTAAATGGTTTACAGGTTTTCAGATAAGTAGCTCCTGTCAGTAGAAGTCCATTCAGATTTGTGCATGTAAGGAGGGTCATAAAACACGTAATTGCTTATCTACAAGAAAAATTTATATGCGATTGCAATGTTGCACTACTTTGAGAATTATCTAATAAAGTAATTAGAATGTGGGGTTTTTTTAAGGTCCGTTAAGTGTTCAGCCTTTTCAAACTTTGCTAAGAATTTAAATTATATTGTTGTTATACTGTAATGTACGTAAGCATTCTGTTTATTAACCTCTCCCTTTTTCCATAGTCAAATGACCAATAAATGTACCGAATGTTATTGAGCCATTCATAACTCTTTGACAGTATTGCTGTTGGTATCTTCTTTCATGAGATCAGAATGGGAAGCTTTATGGAGTACCTTTTGCTGGGGGAGGGCGGTTATGCTCTTAATTACTGGGATGTGGAAAGTATTCTCTTTTGAGTAACACTATTGTTACTACTTGCTTTTTTCAGAATAGACCACAAATTTGAAAGACAAAAGACAACAGAATGAGGCATTTGTCATCGTCCCTGGTGGTAAAATTGTTCTCAGCCAACAGGCAAGTGCTCAGAAATATCTTATACTTTACAGGTCTCCTAAAGGTATACTGACCACCTGCTCATGCTTTGTGACTTATTTATTGTGTGAGCTGATGAAAAAGAGACAGATATTAAAAAGTGAAAAGAGATTAAAAAACATAGAGAACAGTAACTGTTGGAAAGCTTGCAATATAAACAGATAGTGTTGAACGTATTTGTATGTGTGATGGGGATGATGCAGGAGCATTCAATATCTGTAGTCATCCAAAACACATTTTACAGTCATGCTAATAGGAATTGTTTCAATTTATCAGCATGAATTCACTAATGTGAAGAAAATGTTTACCCTAGTCAAAATAGAAAATGCAGCTTTTTTCTTTTCAAAATTCACTTGCTAGTAATTCTAAGCAAATGAAGTAGGCATCAACAAAAAGTAGGTCATAATAGGACAATAATTTTACTTTATGTTTCTTTTTTTTTTTTCCATCTACTGTAGGGCTTTATTAGAATTGTATGTTTTCAAGAGGCTCTTTGAAATGAAGTGTTTCTGACTGACTTTCATTGAAACAGTACCATTTCAGAGTTGTGTGGCCTTTCCAGTTCTGTTGGGATGGTTATATAGGGTAAATATTACATGAAAAGTACTTGTAGAAGCCAGGTCCAAAGGAGAAAAATAGGTTGTTTATTTTAAGTTTAGGTACTGTACAGACAAAATTGTATTATCTTAAAAATCACCGCAAATAATTTATCACATTAGTTAGGCACTTTCTTCCTTGCCATGTCATCACATCTAATGGTTCTTTCTTAATTTATGACAGAAATACAGTAGAATAAGGTAAATGTCAACTATAATGATGCTGTTTGTTATGATGAAAACACAGAGAGAGGGAAATTATGTTTAATGCATCAAAGCAAGAAATTTCAAATAGGTTATTTCAGCTACCTTGACTTAACATTTCTCTTGGGTAGAATGAATGAGGGAAAGGAGAGGAATCATTATTGAAAATAACAGAGTAAAAATGTGTGTCATAAAAAATGGTTAAAGATTCTTAGATATGGAAACATATTTCTCTCATAGATGAAGGACGTATGAACTCTTTCAGAGAATAGGCATACTAATATCCAACAGTGAAATGAGCAACTAGTTCCTTCTGGCATGAAGAATTATTTGACTTTTCACAGAGAGGTGTTTTATACAGATCTAAAAGTTAGCAGTCATCTTTCTGTACCTGGGTCTTCATTTACTTCAGTTAGTCCTTGTTTTCTGGAAAGACCTAGCACCAATAACTGCATTGAACAGTAAATCTTGGGCAAAACGTAAGGTTTACTTTGTATTATGGATTTTTTGTAAAGAACAGCACACAGAAAATAGTGTCCATCATAGTTCAAATCTCGTGTTACAACAACTTATCAAATGTTTCTGGAATCCTGATGCTAAAAACATGTGCAAGTTCACAGGTAAAAATAATTTTTCTTATGTTGCTGCCTCTTCTCAAAAGAGACTAGATGGTGTTCAAATGCACCCAGAAAGGAGAGTGGATAGTTTTGGTGGGGAGTTTTCTGTAATGCAGCTTGGGAAATTCAAATTCACCTTTGGATTTTATGACATATGACCTTCAGAATACACTTGACTCTCTTATTTCCTTTCCTCTTGGGGAAGGAGACTAGGGGTTTTTGTGTAATCAGAGTGTTCTGTATTTGTGGTGAGGACTGTTTTGCTATGCACTTTGTGCTATATCTGCCACAATGAAATCTTAATCCTGTTAAAATTCCCAATATAACACTAATGATTACTACTAAATAAAGATGCAGTAGAAAAATATGTACAGCTTTACAGGTGCCAGCTTAACTACAGTGTTAAAAAACTAGCAAAGCCTGCACCATTTCTCTTTCACAAAGGATTAAGTCATGTTTCTGTTAAACCACCAAATTTAACAGGACTCCTGATAACTTTTTTCATAGAAGTAAAAGCATCTAATGCGCCGAGTTTTCCCCTGCTTGAACCATGGGCTCACAGAGCAACAATAATTCTATTTTCCAATACAAAGCTTTTCAAACTATCCCTTCCACTGCCTGCAGTAGTAAAGATTGAGCTGATTCTGGTCCTGCATGATACAAAGCAAGTAGACAGCATGTGGCATTTCTGGTTCAGTGACGACTTCTGACTGGCCTTTCTTTCAGTGTCACAGTTGAAACTCTCTCCTCTCTTCTCAGCAGCAGTGAAGACGTAGAATGAGATCAATTAAAATAGTTTGCTCTTGGTTGGCTTTTTCACTCCCTATAGCATCCAGAACAGCCTGTCCTTCAGTTGCAGGACAGTAAAAGCTACATGAAGAGCTACTTATATTCAAACTGTGCCTTCACCATGCTCTGCCACCGCCCTGCTGCCTTACTTTCATCAAAGGTTTTCAACAGATTATTCTCCACTATAGCTCACCATGTTCTCAGAGCTAGTTTTCCAGCCCTCATGACTTCTCCTCCTCTGTGCACACCTTCCCCAGTGACTGGTGTATTTGGGATGGTGGCTTCTTCACAGAATATAATCAGCCCTTGCTCTGGTTTTATTTTGGCCTGAACCTGTGGCTAAAATGAGCAAAAAGTCATTATGGTTGTAGGCAGAGGAGCTAGGATGATGGACAGACATCAGACAGAAAACACACACACTGTCCTTCACCAGTTGTGAGGAGTGCTGTCTCTGTATTTGCTGTTCATACCCTACCTAAGCTCTTTCATCTGACTGAACACTTCACATGCTGAAGTGACTCCTATCCTGCTGCCATTCAAAGATCCATAGGTGGAAACTGTAGCTGTGGCTGCAGGCATCAACATATTCCCTTCTGGTCCTGGTTCACCTACTGGCTCACCTACTGGCTTTCTCCACAGTTTTGGGAGTTGCTTTTCACGTGGCATAATTGTGAGGCGCCTTTGGCGGGCAGTGCCGTGTGTCTCTTTCAGCCTTCTATAGCGCTTGAAAGGAAAGAAGGGGTAAAGGGAAGAAAGCAGAAAGGGCCATGATTGTGAAATGTGGTGAATAATAGGAGAAAGAGTATAATAAAGACAGGGAGTGCCAGCAAAAGAGAAGAGTGTAGCTGTACGTATACACTGTTGAGGTACAGTAAGGCATCTTGAGAAGGAATCAGGGAAGTGCTCCACTGGTGGAGGAAGCCACCATTTGCAGAGTAAGTAAGAAGGAGTTTGAGAGAGATTTTCAGAGGTTATATGGGTGAGTAGCTGGGTGCTTACAGAGACAGAGAAGGATTTGTCATTAAAAGAATTTGGCTTGATAATACTTACTGGGCAGATGAAGCAAGAGAAGGGAGTGTTTATTCTCTGGTTTCCTTTTTACCTAGATAAAATTGAAAAGGTGTTTACATACATAGCTCAAAGCATGGCATTCTCTCCTGTGTCAAATACATGAATGACTTGACACAATTCCTCTCTCTGATTTTGTTTTCTTAAAGTTTTGTTGTTTTGGGTTTTTTTTCCCTGTTCAGATTATGCCCAAGAAGTCTTATTGCTATTATGGCACTATGTTCTCCCTCTAGTAGCATAACAGCTTCTAAGCAAGGTACATAACAGGCTGGCTCAGGCAACACAGGAGATGTATAAACAGGGGTTTAAATAGGAGCAAAATAAATGTACATCAACAGCAGTCCCTGCTAATTCACTCAGATAACACTGGTTTCTTTAAGGGTTGACTTTACTTTATAACCACTTTCTGAGTTTTGTGTAGTGAGGGTTAAGGGTAATACACAAGCATGCAAGTATATTCAATAATAATGTAATTTTAAAAGAGCAAAAAGCTTTGAAATCCTTGCTATGTACTGCGCAAAATATGTTTGATTTTTTTTTGTCCAGCAGAATAACTCTTGATTCTGGTTTGGTATTTGTTCCTTTTGTGATAAGACATTTAAGACTAAAAAATGCACTGTCTGTTGCAATGCAGTAAGCATTTAATGTTCTGTTTATTTGTATAATGGCCAAAGAAATTACTTTTTATCTATATATCTGCATGTGCACACACACACTTGCAGATATTCACACATTCACATTTTTAAGCTGGAGTAGCAGAATAAAGGAAACTGGGGAAAAAACATATAATACTTTGCATTTGAAAAAATGAACTAATTTGGTACTCAAAATAGTCCGTCAAGTAGCGACAAGATTATCCCCATTATTCAGAAGTGGTGACAGTATGCATGTGTCACTAAAGGTGTGACAAGACAGATGGAGTCAATGTCTAGGCCACCACTTGGAATTCAAATGGTCATGTTAACCTGGACCTCTTTCATAATACAGAGAACAACCTTCAAGCTGGCAGTAGGCTAAAGCTTTCATTTAAAGGTTATTTGGTAGTCACTGAAGCAAGTCATTTCCTAATGGACAGATGTCCTCTTAACTAAAGCCCTCCCAGATGACTTCTTGTTTGAAGCTATGCCAGGTAAGGCAAAGACTGAGTAGACATGTCAACTGAAGCAACCTCTCAGAGCTAGTAGCTTTTGCTGAGAGTCTGGGCACCAGCTCAGTGGCAGGGGAACATCTGCTTGTTGCACAGGATCTCTTGGTAGGTCTGTCAGTCAATTGCTTTATATCAGCACTTTAAGAATGCATTGTCTGGGGGCCGGGGAGGAAAAGCAATTCGAACTGAGGGTTACTTGTCAGCTTTTGGTTTTAAATTTGGGGAAACTCAGTGTTATTTAGATTGAAATAGCATTGCTCTATAAGTTAGGGGTGGAGGCTTTATAAATTAGGAGGCTGATTGTCTTACTACTATGAAATCAAGGCCAGCTAAGTTTTAAAGTCAGGCAGATCTTCTCACAACCTACATCATAATAATCTTAAGTAACAAGAATTAAACTATTCTTAATTATAATGTTTTTTTCATCATCACATGTAAATTAGGATATGATCTGGAAACTGGCATCCTTACAGGGAGATCCTGTTTCCACTGAAGTGCCTCTTTGCAGGGAGCTGCATATACCAGTCCAATTGCCATACCTGCTTCTTTTCTTTTAGCGTTTTAGTACTGAGAGGGTTACAGTGTCCTGCATTTCATCCATAATGTTACTATTTAGTGACAAGTCAGAACTTGCAAATATTGTTTGAAGAGGGAAAAAAGCATGTGCTTCCAAACAGCCATCAAAGAAATATGGAGACTCACAGAATTACTGTTAATTTTCTTGTCACAAGCATTCACTTAAAAAAATGACCCACAAAGGCTTGAAGAAGATGACAACACTGCAATGAAAATGAAAACAAATGGCATTAAAAGTCCAGAAATAGAAACCAATCATAGCAATAGTAAGTAGGCCTTCCTGGCCTTTCTCCCATGTTCAGATGGCATCAATAACAATTTTGGGGTGACTGTTATATATTTGTGATTAATGGTTCTCTCCTGTAACAGATGATCAGTTCTTTATAATCCCACCTCTTCCTGCAATAATATTAAACTGTCATATGAAAGAGAGGGGAATAAATTACAAGCAAGTAAAAGAAATGTTATTTTTCATGGACAGTTGGCACCGCTGGAATTCTCTGTTACATAAGGTCACAGAAAGTAATGTTGCTTTTTCTTTTTTTTTTTTTTTTTTATATATTTATTTTAATTTTAGGGTAACACTGTGGCTGTTAATGAGATTTATAACTATGCAAGCTATGATGAAAAGGTTATGTCCTGGGTTCAGCAGTAGCAGTCATTTTTCTCCTTCTTAGTAGCTGGTGCAGTGCTGTGGTTTTGACTTTCAGC
>WYDI02009138.1:0-23606 GCA_009867235.2 Psittacus erithacus | reverse complement strand
CAGAGGGGCAGGATCACCTCCTTCGACCTGCTGGTCACACTCCTTTTGATGCAGCCCAGGATACGGTTGGCTTTCTGAGCTGTGAGCACATGCTGCCGGCTCACGTTCATTTTCTCATCCATGAAGACCCTCAAGTCCTACTCTGCAGGGCTGCTCTGAGTCATTTCTCTGCCCAACCTGTAGATGTGCCTGGGATTGCTCTGACCCAGGTGTAGAGCCTTGCACTTGCTTTTGTTTTCTATTGTAGCTAGTAGTATATTGTTTTTGAAGAGTGAGTGCTCTCAGATCTGAGAGGAGTAGATGGTTGGCAAAGGACTCGGTGTGGGGGTGGGGGGGGAGGCACAGAAAACGTGTTTTTTTCAAGAAGCTGTATACTTGTTAAAATACAACAACATCACCCCCCAGAAAAAAAAAAAAACAAAACCAAAAAAACCCACACAAACAAAAAAACCCTCCTAAAATAAAAACCCCAAACAAGCCAAAATATTTTTACTTAATCTCAAAATATTCAGACTGAAATGCTGTTATGTCATGGAAACTGTATTTTAACCAGCCCATAGTCTCATCCTCGCATGCAAAGAAATTCAGCAATATTCAAGACAGGGTCATGAGGCATCTGAACAACCACTCTCTAGTGAGACACTATGATATCAAATCAAAAGTATTTCACCTTGATGATAGTATAAATGTTCTGGTTATGCTTTCAGAACATTCTATACCTGAAGTGAAATCTCTTTGAGAGCCTCTACATGGTAACTGAATCCCCAAATTTCTACTTTAGTGTAGGTGACATGGGAATAAGCTTTGTTTAAAAACCTCCCCCCAACAACCACAGAAAAAGGTGATGCAGTCATGAGAAAAATAACTTAAAAATATCTTCTGACGCTATTTTGTATATCTGACAATTTCAGAGGAAAAGGCTTTAGCTGTTTGCCTCGCAGACAGCAGACTGAGACAGGAGGGGACTGCCGATGGAACGCATCAACAGTTATTGGTAAAAGAGCCATTATCGAGTCCACAAACTTGAAGACATAGCCGATGTTGGCAGACCAGATCAGTGTGTAGTCTATTAACACACTAAAGAAGGATAATAGTTTTCCCATGGAATTTAATAATATGTAAGGCCTGCTGCATGTGAGTCAAAGTTCTTCCATAGAGCAACAAATAAACCGGGTGGACTTCTGTTAGCATAAACTTAAGGAATATTCCCATCACAACAATTATCTCCTCAGATTCTATTAACTGGCATACCAGTGTACCTCAGAACCCAAGTTCACAGTTAAAAAAAAAAAAAAAATTAACTTCATAACCATTATAAGATGCAATTAAAACCTTGCAAATAAATGACCTTCCCCAGACGTCGCTGCACTATCGCTAACAAGCACTCAAGAGAATGCTAAATTTGAAGCCTAATTAATTAAAATGTAAGTACATTTCTCTATTGATTTACACATTAACATACTCAAAAAGGCATTAGCTATTGTGTAAAGCTTCTTGGTACATGACAGCAAGACCGCTGCTGCTTTAGAGTGGGTGTTCAAAATCCACCACCAATTTCAAGCAGCATCTATCTGTCTCTGTCCAAGAGGCAATATCTAGACTAGCTGTATCATCTCCCTTCTTCCACTACTATGAGAGTGTCAAGCGCCCAAACCAAGTGTGTTAACCTTAACCACTGTTTGAAAGAGCTGTACAAAAAAAAGCTGTCACGGAGACAACAGTTATTCACAGCATAATATGGTAAGGAAAAATGAGTTTTGGGGGCACACTATTACGGAATTCATTAAAAGCTTTGCTTTTGGGATTGACAATTTCCCAGTCTGCTTTACAAAGAAGCTGCTTGAAATTTGATCCAATTCTTAGTAAAGCATCAACTTAAACATTCCAGATTTGCACTAAATTCAGAGTCATGTGGTAATATGCTGCCAAAGACATACTTGAGTGCTTAATGGAAAAAGTAACTTCCCAAGAGTTGGGGTAACAGGAAATTTTACACTGTTCATCTTTATGAGAAAGCAGACAAGCCCTACTTTGGCTACTGCCAGAGGCTCACTTAAGTGGAGCGGGTTTTTTTTTTGTACAGCCATAAATACTGCGATGATAGTTAGCAAGGGAAAATAAGAAAGTGTTCTATCTCCTGTCTACCACTCTAATCCTCGCTCCAAAACTAAACCTTTATAACAATTGTGGGAAGAAGTCAAGGCTATATGTAATAGTGAAAAGAAGATGAAAGGCCAAGCACTCCCCTTTAGGCATGTGTATGTATGGTGGTGTTCAGTTCTAAGTTGGGCTACAGACACAGCAGAGGGCTCACAGGGCCAAAAACATCCCTATTCGGACCGGGACAAAGGCACCTATAGCTCCTATAAAGCACGGGCGCTGGGTGTCTCTCTCCAACCCCAGTACAGGGGCTGGCAGGTACCTATGCAGGAACCGAGGGCTTCGGGAAAGAGCACTAGCTCCAGAGAAAGGGCAAGCTAGGAAACTGGGGGGACGGCAGACGGTGCGAGGAGCAGAAACCTCGTGGAAATGCAGGAACCACAGGCCGGAATGGCTGAGCCGGGGGGGGGGAGGTGGCGGCCCGCCACAGCCGGAGGGGAGAGGCGTGACCGACGGGCGAGGCCGAGACGGGGAGCGAGCCCCGCCGCACACAGGCTGGGGGAGGAACGCGGCAGGGGCCGAGGCGGGATCAAGCCGCGAGGCGTTCTCCCGGGGTGCTGGGGGAAGTCCAAAGTCACAGCACAGAAGCGGTGGGCGGGCAGCGGCGCCGGACGGGTGCCCGAAGGCGGAGGCGCAGGCGGTGCGGGTACAGAGGCTTAAGAAGAGTCCGGGTAGAAAAGAGGGGTGCCCGGCGCCCAAAAGGAAACAGGCTCCCTTGGCCCACCAGCCCCAGCCGCGAACGGCCCCAGGCGGCGGTTATTCATCGTCCCGCGCTCCCGGCAAACGGCCCGCCGCCATTTTGAAACGACTCCCTCCTCCGCAGGTTCCGCCGGCGCCGGCTCCCTGCCCGCCCCGGCCCCACACTGAGCCCCTGGAAAGGCGGGCGGGCCTAGGGCACCGCACCGCGCCGCGCCGCGCCCTACCCAGCCCAGTCTATCCCACTCACCGCCTCACCACTGCTGTCGCCGCCGTCTACCAACGCAGAAACCCCCGCTCCCGCCTCACCGACCGCTCCGCGCTTCATGGGGGGAGGCGGGGCTGATCTCCACGGTTGGCCCCGCCTCCCCCCGCCCGCCATTTTATTGTCAAAGCCCACAAAGGAACTCGTTTCCTGCCCCGTCCACCCGCTGAGGGGCGGGCCTTCTCCGGTAGCCACGCCTACAAGGAAACGGCGGTTGCTATTGGCCGTCGCCAAACCATGCAGCCGGCGCTCGGCACTGCGATTGGCGGCGCGGTTGCCATGGCTCCAGAGCTTTCCCGCCCCCAGGCCCAGCCTACGGGAGGCTGCGGGTTGCCATGGTGCCCGAGCTCTTCCCCTCGGCCGTGAGAGGCTGGCGGCAGGCGGAGGCGGGGGGCGAGGCGGAGCCGCCCCGATTTCAAACGGCGGCCAAGGCCCCGCGGCGTGTCTGGGCTCCAGGCCACATGCTCCGGCGGGAACAGGTTCAGGCCTGACCCTGCTGCAGCCCACGGGGCGCCCTGGGAGCTGCAGGCGTGAGGGGGGGGGGAGGGGGTTGCCGCCGTCTTCCCTGATGGGCCCGGCTGCTCTCTGCTGTCTGGCGCCGCTTCCTTCCAGGCCGGGAGCCTTCAGTTCCAACTGAGGCCGTCTTTCCCCCTGGAGCTCTCGCCCCGTGGGGGTTGCCAAGGCCCATGATTCCATTAGCAAGGCTTGTGGCATTTCCTGTTTGGGCCTGGCCTCCCAGCCCCAGGTCTCGGAGCCAAAGCACGGGGAACCTGCTTCCCTGGGGCAAAGGGAAAGGCTAAGGCTTTGCACTCCTCAGGAAGCTGCCCCTCCAACCGTCCTGCTGAACGAAGAAAACCCAATCAAACATAACAACAACCCCAACCAAAACCAAACCAAGAAAAAACCAGAACATCTCCTCCACCCCCCAAATGCTTTGGACGCTGCTGTGACCTCCAGCTCGAGGCTGCTGCACATCTGCAAGTACTTAGTCTGACCGAGCATTTCTCTGGCGTATTCCCGGTCTTGCAGCTACGTGCCGCTGTCTCCGGAGTAGCCAGAAAAGAAAGGGGCCGGGAGATAGCCGCCGGAACACGGCAGCTGCTGCAGCAGCCTCAGGCCGGGGTGGTTTGCTGCCCGCGGTGGGGCGGGGAGAGAAAGAAAATAGGGAAAAGGGAGGGTAGGCAGCGGGTGTCTCTGGGTGTGTGTGTGTCATCAACCGGTCTTGGGGGTGCGGTCCAGTAGGAAAGGCTGTAAAACAACCAAGCAGTAGCGTGAATAGGGGAAAGCAGGAGGAAATTAACACTTCCATAGCAAAGCGAGATGTGCTTTTGAGACAGTACAGGTTATGAAGTGCAGTGTTTTCCCCTTGGGTAAGTTCCCCTCACAGTTTCTTGCAGTGGGCTTGTGGCGTCATGGTGCAAAAATGAGTCAAAACTTTGAAGAACAATACCACAAAGAGAAATGTTCTCATGCTCTATTCAGCTTGACATTGTTTCGTTGCAAAGCGTACAAAGAGGTAATCTCACAACAAATCCTGCAAGAACCTTTAGCCTTTCTGGACTTCCCTTTTAAGGCAGTGTGGGGGGTGTTCCCTGGAGGTGCTCAGCTAGAAGAATTCATGGGTATTGCTCTTTGTAGTGATAGCATCATCTGTATAGTAAGGTATATAATTACTCTTTCTTTACCTTTTTATATGTATGTGTATATATATATACACACACAGAGCAAGGGGGTCTTGTACTTTTGTAAAATTTGCGGGTTGTTGGATTTTTTTTTTTCTCCCAATAAATTCTCCAGTAAAACAAAAGGATCTCTGATGGCTTAAAGCCTCTATCATCTACGTTTCTGATTAAACCACTGAAAGAAAAAGTTGTGAAGGGTTCTCACCACTCTGTCTTCTTTGAAAAGCTGCGAAACTGTCTTCTCGAGGTATCATAAGATTTGATTATTCTCAGGAGGAAAAAACTCCCACATCTCACATGTGAGAAACAAAACTTGAAAAGCCAAAATGGAAAAATCTGGACAGACCTATGCAAAACAACGCAGCCCTAGAAAGCAAACAATCTCTGGTAAGACTAAAAGTGTTATAAATAATTTAATCTAATTGTAAACACAATGTGACAAAGATAAAATTTTAGCTATGCACTAAAATTTTTCATCCTCCTACTGGTTTTGGTAAACAATTTTAACACCTGAGTTAAAACAAAACAGGTGAAAACCTGGTAATTTCCTAAACATATTTATATTTTGAGAAAGGTACCTCAGTGCATGAAACTCTCACAGCTAAAATAATCTGCAAGCAAAAGTAGAACCAATGCCTACGTTGAAGTTCTAGAGACAAAGCATGGAGCAGAACTGAAAAGAAACGTCTGCCAAGCAACTTGATAGGGGAAACTGAAATGAAGACAATAGCTGCATACACACACACACACAAAAAGGGCTTTTTTTTGGTCAGAAATGGCAGGAGACTTTTAAATCTAAAGGTGGTTCAGAATGTGTATTCAAAGCTTCTAGACAACTGAGAAGCACTGCACCTACTGAGACAGTGCAGAGCAACTTGCTTGCTGATGAAATGAGTAATACAGGTGATGGGGAAGAAAATGATGTAAATCAGCTCAGCAGAACTATCCTAGGAAGATGGGTCACTAGTGGCACCCAACAAAATCTCCAGAGCAAGTGGCAATCACAAGGAGATTCAAAAGGACTGGAAGCCTTTATAAAAGTTTGAATTGTCAAAGAGAGGTGAATGGGATGTCCTTGTCTGAAAACAGGAGGTACAGGGCTAGTTTAACAGGAGCAGGCATTGCCTTGACCTCTCTGAGAGGATCCTAGATGCAGATTCATCCTTAGCACATGGTGGGGCTTATTTGAGCTGGAGCCCCTGCTGCATAGCTAGGGGACTGAGTCAAGTGGAACTGCTACTCCAAGCCCTTTCTCTTGGCAGGGCCATGGTTAGCTCGTGCTCGGGGTGGATGAGGGACAGATCCAGTTTCAATCTGTGACAGCTGAATGTGCACACGGGCTGCAGCCATGCTGCCTTTGCCACAGCTAAGCAGCAGCGTCTGCGCAAGCTGTGCTGGCAGCGAGCTCGGGCTCTCCCCATCCCACAGCCTGCCTGTGCCGGCAGGGCCTCCTCGTCAGGAGCCCCGACCTGCCTCTTCCTCCGGCAGCGGCTGGTACTGGGTGGTGTGACCTGCGTGCCATGCTTACTGGAAAGCAGCCAGTTCTCCCAGCCCCCTTCCTTCCCTTCTAGAGCAAGCCTGTGCTGGGCTGTGCTTGATGCCTCTGGAGCTTTGCTGCTCCTTTCTTAGAGCTACTCAGCTGCTGAGCTGGCCAGACTTTCACACATCGGCAGTGCTGGGAAGGCTTGTTTAGAGTTGGACAGTGTTTATAAAACCACAGAAATTAATACAAACTCAGTGGCCAGGAGCAGGGCTGGAACTGTGCTTTTGCAAGACAAAAATAAAGAACCAGACATGACTCAGCCCTGAACTGGAAGCCATGAGCTGTCGTCAGTGCAGTGCTGTACTCTGGCTAGTGAGTCTTATTGAGAGACAAGGTGTGTTAGCTCAAGCTCTGTGCTGTATCAGTGTGATGGCGTGAGGTTTGGAAGTTTTGGCTCTGATCTGACTGGTTCAGAGCAGGGACAGAGCTTGCTTGCCTCTGCCTGCTAAAGGCAACGTGGACTTGCTCTGAGTCTGTATTGTTTCCCTTGTAATTAATGTTTGATTAAAGCACTGAAGATATGTTTGTCTTTTTAATTTGGCTCCAGAGTAGGGCAGAAGGCCCACTCATAATGTACCATTTCCTTTGAGCCCAACCTGGCAAATTCTGTTTACTTGTGAGATATGCAGCATTATGAAACAGGCCTGAGTGCCTCTGCAGACAAGCACATTCCTGCAGCATAGCTAGCCTAAAAAATCCAGGAGCAGATGGAAGAAAGGCTAAGGAGGGTAATTAAATGTGGCTGTTCCCTAAGAAGTAGGCCTGTTGTAGCAGCTCAGCTGGGCCCTGTAAGGCAGGTACAGGATACAACTTAATTGTATGAGGTCTGCAGTCACAGTGTGCTGAATTTAAGAGAAAGTGGTTTTGTATTGTTACAGCTTGTTAATGTGTGGACCACCAAAGATGGCTGGAAGTTCTGCTCAGCCTTCAGTGAGGATAAGCTTCTCCTTCACTGTTCTGAGCCTGGGAAGGCTCTTGCTGTACCTGTAGGAGGGGGTTGGACAAAGAACAGCGGGCATCTGGTGCCTGTAAAACAAACCAAAGCATTCATAGTAAAAGAGTGAGCATTTGTGGGCTAACTGTAGCTTGATGTTGGATGATAGTGATGTTAGTGGCTTACAAAATGAGAATAGCATAGTCAGAGCACTCATTACTCCAACCAATCCACACACCAGATAATGCATGTCTGAATATGACAGCAGTTGGCTGGCTGTATTGGCTGAGCTGGGTGTTTGTGCTAGCAAAAAACCTAAGAGCAGCAGTAAACAGGTGATGGGAGGGAGGGTATGTGGCTGTCAGTACAGCAGTGGCAAAGAAAATCTCTTCTTAGGCAGAAATCTGTCTGCCTCAGGCCACCAGCCTCAGGCCTTAGGTTTTATGGCTGTGGTTATCTGATCTATCTGCTGGGAGGCCAAAGGGATTGAAAGTGACATGAGCTAAGAAATGAGGGGTTTTTTAAGAACTTGTACAGATTAAGAAACTCTGTGAGCTAAAACCACCAACACTGTTTATCCAAGTCAGCTACTAACTTTATGGAACCAATAATAAATTGCTAAGAAGAGGTATTAATATGTTTTGGCTGGATGAAATAGAATGGAAAAGGGACACAGGAAAGCTATTAGACTTGTACTATTCTGCAAACTTTTAGCCTGCTTGGCTAAAGTGGATGTGTTGGAGTTAAGGACCCTTCACAGGCAGCTGTAAAAGTTGCTGACTGTATTTCCTCTTATGATGGAAAGAACAGGAAAGAAAGAGTGCCCTCATATTACAATATTTATTTATGCTTCTCAGCCACTGAGATGTGCAAAACAAATATTGAAGGAGTGTTTTCAGCAAGATTTACAGTTGCCAGATAATTTAGAGTAAGTGTTCTCCCTGGTGGCTGATACACAAAGCTACAAAAGCCAAAGGGGCACAAAGCATACTTGAGAAAATCCAGCCATGAAACCACATAATGTGAATGTGCACTGGCAGGCAGGGGCCAACAGCCAGTATGTGCATTTGTGTTGGTAGTGGACATCTGTGACAGGAACAAAGCCCAGATGAGAGGAAGACTTTAAAAGCAGTACCTTGTGAGATGCTAAACTACAATAGAAACCTCTAGTGGTAAAGCACCATGCACTGTACCAAACAGCAGAAGTCTCCAGATTATGCAGTAGCAGTCAGCAAAGAGGGGTTCAAAGTGCTGAATGTTGTTTGGGGCTTTATTTTAAGGCTTCTAAGCCCTCTTCTGGATCATCATGGTAGTTCCGTTTATGTTTGTAAGGAGCAGGATTGTTTTGTTGTTGCAGACGTGTTGCATTATTATAAAGGTTTTCTAATAACTAGAGGAATACACCTACTTCCTTTGTAACAAGAATTTTCTTTTAAACATGCATTTTGGACACTTGAATGCCATGTTGTCTGGTGCTGCTTGAAATATGTGTTCTGTATCTAAACATAAATGCCATAGGGTATGACAGTTGCTATAGCAACTAAGCATCTACTGTTAAATAGCACTCACAAGCTCAAGAAACATGTGCAGCCTGTCACTACACAAGGTGTAGCTTTCTTTGTAGCAAGCTAAGTACCATATTTTCATCTCAGCATAGTCTGTTTCTGATGAATGTGTTTGTGATGTGCATGTGAAGATCCTTTTCCCCCCACCAGCTCTACCTTTCTTTGAAAACCACAGATACTGAAAGAACAAAATAGCCTGAAGCGGTTGCAAGCTGAAGAAGTTAATGAATAATTCCTTTTTCATATATTGTTGAACATACATTAGAGTGTGGCTTTCAGATTTTTTGGTCCAGATTTGAGGCTTGCACCTTTGCTGTTCTGCGTCTTTTCTTATTACAGTGTTTGACTCTTGAAACCAGCCTTTTGGAAGGCACTGTGCTTTTTGTAGAAGCTGTGTTGCTGAAAATTACAATACCAGTGGGAAACAAATCTCTGCTGTAGTGGCAAACTGGAGAGTTATAATTCAAAAGCACAGTTAAAGCTAACAAAACTTGTAGGAGTATGTAGGTCAGTTATTTATTTTTAGGCTTGCCTTAAAGTTGTTAAGCATTTGGACCATGAAAAATAGAAGGAAAAAGTAGAAAAATAAGAACACGAAGTTTCTTATGCAGTAGTTTAATTCTGGTGGTTGTGACTTTAGCAACAGCTGTTGACAGCATTAGTTGTTCTACATTTTCCAAAACAGAAATGTGATTTTCCATTGAATAAAATTAAGCATTGGTAAGAGAAATATGCTGGTTGTAAAAGTTAACTCTTTATCTGCAAGTTAAAGTGACCCTCTGGGCTCCCTGGAAGAATAAGTGAAGGCTGTGATGGCTTGTTAGAGTGTTTGGATTGTTTCCAAATTATGTTTTAGAGTCTGGTGAATTGATAGGTTAAACTGGAAAATGTATTGTATCCAAAAATTATTGCTGTCGTTGATTCATGATGGCTTATCTGAATTACACATTCCATAAGAAAAAAAGTCATAAATTATAGTAGGAACATCACAATTACAGTTTAATGAGGGTATAAAAAAGTGGGCATAATTAGGTAAACTAAGATGCGAAAAAGAATATTAAAAATGTGATTTTTTTACCCTATTTTTTCCTAAGAGAATGTTTGTTAATGCTTGTCTGCCTGATCTGGTTAAAGGGTTAGCCCAATTAGAAGCATGAATATGAACATACATAACAGGCTGTCGTCTGGTCTTGTTCTTGTTCTCATCCTGTACCGTGATGGGAATGACAGCTTTGACTTTTATAGCAATAAAGGAATGTTAACTCATATCTCCTGGTGCTCTATCAGTAGCCAATGGTTTCCCAGAAATCATTTCAACATGTCTAATGTTAATGGAATAATAAATGTTTAATTTGCCTTACTTAATCTGGCTAACAAATATCACTAAATGCCAATAGGCTTGGTAGAAAGTCTCCTGTGCTGCAGTGAGCAGTGGTGTAGGACCATGTGGAGAGTGGTTAGCTGAGACAGGAAGGCAAAGTGGGACTCCTGAAAGAATTGTTTAGAATTTGCTGAGTGTTTAGTTACCACAGGGGCTGAATGCCTTAGATGGTATGTTTATGTAGTCCTGACACTTGCATCCTCTCCAGGGAATCATGGACAGATCCCTGCAAGTTCCATCATCCTCTATTTTTTATTGTGTAATTCAAGGGGATTCGCTCTCTTTTCCCTTCCATGACTCTTCTTGCTTGCTTTCACTTCTGTTTTTTTGCTTCTTCTTTTTCTGTGTTTGTAGCCACCTTTTGAAAAATGTTAAATATTTCTGTCACAGCTGGATAGATATTATAACCCAGCCTTGTGTCTGCCTCAGCAGCTATATGTATGGTAAGCATGATACATACACACAAATCATCTGTACAGACTGATTTACCTAGCAGCACGTCTTACAAATTTATGATTACAGGCTGCCCACTTAAGAGATACAAGAGATACTGATTTTTTTCTTCCTTTGTGAAGTCCATTGGCAGCCGGAGAAATATGGTAGAGTCTGGTGCCCTCTTGTGACTACATTAAACTCGTGGAAAAAACATCATCTGTTGAATTAAATGTGATCAAGATTGAATTACACTGGAAAGCACAAAGAAATTTATCCAAAACAAAAGATGGAAGTATAGCAAAGGGGAATTAATCTCTCAGGATAATTTCTGAAATGAAACTTCTGCTGCATGATTCAGAATAGAGGCAAAAGACTCACAAACCATAGTTGGCTGATGTGTTGAATGTTTCATTGATTTGTTGCTCTCATGAAAGCTTTCTTCATGCTAGTCAATTAGACATGATACTGAAGCATGGACAAGTCAGGATGATACATTAGTATTGCTTTATATCATGGAAGAATAGGTCCAAGTTACATTTCTACATAAAAATAAAAGAGATTTTTCTCCAAATTGTGGAGGTTTGAAGTCATTATGATCTGAAACTATGGACCAGCAAAAAATGTTCAGATTCAAATTTCATTTTCCACAGCTAATTTCACAGCTCTAGTTTAACTTCACGTAGATTTATTTGTAATGGTATTCAGTAACTCCAGAGAGATTTTTTTCCTTGCAGAGTGTTATTTTTGGTCTTGGAATTTGACTAAGAAACTGTTCTAGTATCTGAAATTGAATGCTAAGAAAACAAAAAGACAAATATTTAATATAACTTCCAGCCTTTTCCCTCTCATTAGAGGAGATAATTTCTGGTCAGAAGAGGTCAGAAAAGGGAGTGAACCATCCTTGGATGAAGCAAGCAGAGTCCACTCAGCTTCGTGTTAGGGAAAGCCCCTTGCTGAGTTGGAAAATCACACATGCCTTTTAATTCTGCTTTTGTGGATCCTGAAGTTACTTGCTGACCTTTAGTTTCCCTTTCTATTATTACATTACAGTCTGTCAGTATCTGCTTCATACTGGTGTGTACAAAGGAAGTTCCGCATTTGCCTCCTTTTTCTTGTTTCTGATAGAAACTTCAGATCTGTACTTGGCCTGCGTAGAGCCTCCTGCCTTTTGTTAACAGGCTATTCCCACAGTAATAATCAAGAAAGCAGGAAGTCAGTCATACTCCTGAGTTCCTTGTTATTTAATGTACATTTTTCTTCTATTTTGCATATTGCTGCATCTGGTCTTGAGTTTAGTTTGAGGGTTGTACATTCGTTATCTTCCAGATGCAGCAATTGCTGCAAACTGTGCAGTTAAGTGCACCATTCCACTGACAGCTATGGACTGTCTGTTTTCATAAGCCTTATTTTAGGAAAGATTTGAACAAAAGAATTAGAAGGAGACAGGAACCATACATGCAGCTAAATGGAAAATTATAGGATTTTTTTTTATTACCTCATTAAATGTCCTTTACCCAGCATTTTGTCAGGTCACCTACAAATGTCAAACATACAATAATAAAAACTACCTGTAGTGGGTAGTGTGAGCCTACTTTTCTTGACTACACTTAAGAAAGGCACCCCTGCCCCCCAAAATTAGTTAAATAGGTGAGCAATAGTGCTGTCACCTCAAGCATATCAGGCTCACACTGTCAGAAAACCATTCTAGAAACCTGGTGCTAAGTGCTTCCCGGCACATGTAAATAGTGCCAGAAAGGGAGGAGCTTGAGAGGCAGTGTCTGCATGGATAGATCTCAAAGCACTAAGGATTTTAGAGATTATTACTGGTGGCCTACTGTGTACCCAAGTTGCAACAGCAAATGCTATTAGTGTTACTAACTGTAGCCTCTCCTGTACCTGGACAGGTACTATGAAACTTGTGCGCACTTGACCCTGAGCATTTATAGTCTGAATCGCTATTACTTTTACCTTTTGTAAGCAACAAAACACCTCCAAACACCAAAATATCCCAGTGAGGAAAAATCCTAGTGAAGTCCACAGAGGCTTAGTGCTCATGTTACGAAAAGGAGACTCAAAGTTAGAATGAAAATTTGCCTTTTTTTTTTTTTTTTTGTGATGCCCCAAGGTAAAGGGAAGAAAATTAAAAGTGCTTTGAATCTGCCCCTGAAAGTGCAGACTCATTAGAATTTGAGGTTTAGCACTTTCTATTTGCCTCTATGCCATTCATTGCTCCATTGCAGTAAGCTCTGAATATGCACATGACACATCTGCTCACTCTTTCTAGTATCTCCTGCAAAGGCTTGTATTTTAAACCGAGAAGACAGACAATGCTCAAGGGAAGAAGTGTCCCATTTTACAGATGGGGAACTGTGATACAGCTGGGGCATTTCTAAGTAACTTTCTGAACACTCGGATATTTGCATACTCATTCAGAACATCTGTGACTTTATGTTTACAAGGCTTTTCAGAACTTTGTGTATCATACACCACCCTTTTCCCACAGTATCGTTCTTCAATTTGATTCTTCACCTCCCTCATGAAAATATTTCAAGACAGACCTTTGAACATGCAGGGGATGCTCTGTGATCATGGGGTGAAATGCATGGGCCCTGTCACAAACTGAGACTGCAGAACAGGATGGATCATTTCATGGCGTACCGAGAAGGCTTATTTTGAGGCTGCTCATGTAGATGATTTTCATGTGATGTTTTGTGAATTTCTTACCACATAGCTTATCATCTCTCCTCAACAGACTTTCCATCTGTCTGCAAGGCTGGTTTTTGATTTGTTATCTCATTTCTTATAGGAGTAGGAGGGTTAAAACCCTGAAAGTTTTTTCAGTGATCTGAATTACTGATGAGACAGTGAATTTAGAGTCCTACTTTTTCTTAGCAATAGCTCATAATGGCAGCAACTAACATCTGTTATTAATAATAGTCTAATCTGGGGTAACAGATTTCTCTTTTTTATGGTTCCCTTTCGCTTGAAGATTGCATGATGAGGCTATGCTGCATCCCTGGTGCAAATAGATCGTGAGAAGCGCCCTCTCCTGTGCAAAGGTTAATTGAGCAGGGAAGGGAGCGCAGGGGGATGAGATGGAGAGCGCTGGCGGGTGTCACATGCTCCAGACGCTAGTTGCAGAAGGCATGCTGGAAGATCCAGCTTTGGGGATGCTGCCACCTGTATGCTTGCCTGCACAGCAAAGAGGTTAAAAAAATGATTGCATCTCTCTGATGCAATCCCCCCTACCCTTATTTGCTACCTTTAGCTTGTGCTGGTTTGAAAACAAGACAGGTATTCTGGCCTGTGAGGCAACTGTGGCATCATTTCATTATATAAAGGATGTTTCCTAAAAGATTATCCCCCAGTGTGACCTGTAGGATAATGGCATGCTCATGAAGAAAAGCCTTTAGATTGTGGATGTTTCTGAAAGCCTCGTTCTGAGTTAGGTTTCATCACTCACTAGCCAACAGAAATTCGGCATTGGGGTGTACATGATTATCAGAGAATAAATCAGATCAGCTACAGGGCCACCAACTGCAGAAGAAACTTTGTCATGCATAGAGAGTCTGAGTTCATTTGTACCTAGTTTTGCCTGTTTTGTGTAACTATCCTCCTGAGGTAAAATTCAGTGCTGAACATGAAAGCATTTCTTAGGCAGGAATAGAGCTTTATAAGTGAGTTACCCAAAACAATTACTTAAAAAATGCAGTCTGTAGAAGTAATGTAAAATTGATGAATAAACAAATGAAACAGATGTATTGTCTGCAAAACCTAGTTTGGCCAGCTGTAGTTCATAGGCAGAAATTATTCACTTCATGCTTCACAGTCACACTTAAAATAATCAGGAAGCCAGTTATCTCCCAGGTATGTTATGAATGTCTGACACATGTAAAAAGAAAATAATGTTTTATTTATTGAGTAGCCCTCTTTAAATCAAATTATGGAAGTCATACCTGAGAAAATGCTGAATATAGAAGAGAGTGAAATTTCGAATCTCGCACCCTGACACTGGTGAGCGATTTACCCATCCTGAACCTTACTTGTGGAAACCTGGCTGTCTAAAGACTAAATTGAGAAGCATGGCCTAGGCTTCGTTCTATACTCTCTCCATGTCATCTTATAGCTTAAGATGAGTTGAGGAGGTCAGGGGTCGGATCCAAATAGCTGTGTTGAGAACTGCAGATATGATGTAGTAGATGAACCTTTCTTCACAGCACAAAGCAGTCCCTGCATTCTCACTGGTAATGTTCTGCAGGAGAAAAGGATGGAAAGACCCACACAATCAATCCACCCTTCAGATCTACTCAGACCTAAGTAGTGTCCTTTGTTGTGTCTCTAGCATGTGTCCTTGTGCTGAGGCCTTTCCTTTGCCTGGATGGCACAGTCAGATACTGTGTGACAAAACAGATTACATGCTTCAGTTTATCAGATGAGAAACAGTAGGTTCATCTGATGGGATATTTTAACAACATGGCAATTGCATTTCTCAATGTCCTCACTCAGATGTAAAGCTGCTTTTCCGTCTATCCAAAAGAGTCAGGATTTGGAGTTTTCCCGTGTGGATACATTGCTGGGTACCTGACCCCCTAATCCCTGCAGTAATCTGTCACAGAATATTTTATTTTGGAAAGCACCTCTGGAGATCATCTAATTAGATGATCCAAGTTAGATCAGGCTGCTCAGGGCTTTATCACTTCTAAGAATTTTGTTTTAGAGTGCATCTGAACAAACAAGCTCCAAGGATTTTCATTAAGAGAAGATGCATAATGATATAATAATTTAGGACAACATATAAATTAGGCAAGGCAAAAGAATTACAGACTCTGCATCAGGCCCTGCTAATTCCTGTCCCCTGCATCTATGGCCCAGGGCTCCAATACTGGTTACTCTGAAGACACTTGCTTTTTATCCAAGGAAAAACATCAGAGAGATTTCTAAATTAATCGAGGTGAATATCCAATGTGCATCATTTCAATCAGTTCAGCAGTCTGTACCTTTGGTTTCTTGTAAATTCACCGCTATTATTCATCAAAGTTTACATTTAGACTATGAAAATCCAGAGGTTAAGGCAATTTGCATATGCATCTCCAGAGATTAATCACCAGTGCTCACTGACAGTGTTACAACTGTTACAAGCAATGCCTGCTGCTGAATTTTTTAGCAACAGAAAGTTTGATTTTCAGCTAAGTTACAGATATTCAGCACTTTGTAGATTTCTCCTTGATACCTTAGAGAGTTTGATCTCTGGGGTGCATGTGAAAATAGAAAACCAGAATTTGTTAGTTAGCATCACAACAGAATTTCACATTTTTTCAAGAAACAATCTCTTAGTAAGTATTATGTGAACTACTTTTGCAGACACAAGCATTTCATAGGTAGATGCCAGAGGAGTAATTAAATAATACAAAAATTAAATATGTCATAAATATAATAACTTGAGGAAATGCCATTTTGGCACAATGCTTTTTCCCAAAAGTGTATAAGAATAAAGCATAATCTATAGAAATATCTGACAATTTTGACATATTAACAAGCATTCTATTTACATTAACATTGGTTAATATTAATTCAATTCAGAAATTTGAACATTAATAAGAATTTTAAAATATTACAGAAATAAAGCATTACAGATAGAATGATGCTGTAAAACAGTTTACAAACTTAAATAAACATGCAATTGATTCATGATTTTTGTCTGGTTTACTTTGATGGTATGAAAATATGAAGAAGTTGTTTAGATAAATCTTGCCAGTTTTGTATCATTCCTAATTTTTAAATTCTGGTTTCAAGGCACAGGAAACTACGATCAATAATTTATTCATAGTGAAAGTGGCAGCAGCAACAACACAATCTTCCCCGGCATAGTGTCATGTGTGCACCACCAGTGTGCTTGAGGGCATTCCCCTCTGTGGGGCAATGGGACTGTCCTCCACGCTGCCAGCCCTTCCTTGTCAGTCAGGCACTTAACTCTTGTGCAGACTCCTACACAGCAGAAGTTGGATCAATACCAAAAGGGAAGTCAGAAATGGAAGATTAAGCAGAAATGAAACACAAGTTCAACAAACATTTGGAGATGGCATAAAAAGTCCCTGACTCCACTTGGAAATGTGGAAATTTTCTATATACTTCAGTGCATTCTAGACTTAACTGCAAAAAAATTACTAATTATGAAATATCAAGCATTAGAATTGTACGTTTTAAGAATTTCAGGACAGTGCAGGATCTTGACTAATACAGAAGTACTGTTGTTCTGTGTTACCAGGCCGCTGGTGCAAGGTAGATAAAGCTGCATACTGAAGTATTAGGAACGTTTTCAAGGCTCTTGTTGAAAGACTTCCTCATTTTTAATATTTTCCACTGGTTAACCACAAACGTTAACAACAGTGTATGTATATGAGAATCTGAACATGTACCTCCTCAAGAACTAAACATTTCAACCACAGAAATGGGCCTTATATGTTCTTTTCAGCAGGTATGTTTTTTTGTCCAGCTCATAAGATAAAACTGGTTCTGAATTCATATGAATAAGAACCAGACCCAAACTAAGTTTTTAAGATTTCAGTGTGAGTCAAAGTAAATTGTTTTGTTTATTCCACATGTCCTTAGCAAAGCAATGTTTTCACCAATGACACTGGTGGGCAAACCTTATTGTAGGAGACTAGCAGAAATAAGAAGCATCTCTTCCATAGCATCCTCAAGGAGCTGCTAGTCCACATGCTGTAGCAAAGCTTCCTACGGACATCAGCATATAAGTAACGTGTTGCAGTGTGCATCCTGCAGCTGGTGTTGGGAACAACTTATCTGCGCCATCAGCTAACTGCTAGCTTCCACCTTCTTGGTCTTTGCCACTATTACAGGTTTTCTGAATATCAGATGAATCTGTTATTTCTTTGTTATCTTCTCTTACCTTTCCTTCCTGTGATTCTTTTGACATTTTCCATTTTATGCTGTCACTCTTGTGATTAATGGATGAATTTAGCCTGGATGAGTTCAATCTCCATCTTCTCAGACTTCTATAAAAGTCTTTTCTGACGTTTTCACTAACCAGCACATAGATGATTGGATCAGCAATACTGTTTGCAGTGGCTAAACACAGAAACACTGTAAAAAGTGAATAGATATCTTCTTCAAATGGACATGAGCAATTTTGATGAAACATGAAGTATATGGATCTTATCATGAGTACCACATGGTAGGGGGCAAAGCACATCAGGAAAATGATAATGATGGCAATAGCCAGGTACTTCACTTTGGCTTTTTGGTGACAAGTCAAGCTGCTGCTTGTTTTAGTACTTTGGAAAATTTTATAGTTTGTGAAAATGAGGATTATGAAAGGTATGGCAAATCCGAATAAGAATCTAGCAAAGCTGAAAGAAGCCAATTTTATGTCAAGGGGCAAAGTCTCAAAGCAGGTCTTACTACCTGGGTTATCTTCCATGTAAAATACTGGAACATAGATTATTGCAACCACAGCAAAGAGAAAAAACACTATTATGATTGCCTTTTTCTGTCCTCTTCTCCCCCTTGATTCCAGAGCATACACCAGTGCCACGTAACGATCCACAGAAATGCAGCACAAAAGCAGAATGCTGATGTATATGTTGCAGAAAAAGATGAATCCTGTTACTCTGCAAGCTTTTTCACCCATAGTCCACTGGTGATCATCTTGCACATAGAGAATCCAGAGAGGCAAGGTACTTAAATATGTCAGCTCACACAATGATAAACTGAAAATGTAGATGGCAATTACTTTATTCCTTTGGATTTGTATGAATGTAAGCAAGGAAGTTAAGCAATTTGCTGGAAAGCCTATGGCAAAAACAATGCTGTAAACAGCAACCAGAAGTGTCTTGCTGTCTTTGTAGGGAATTCCTGTGCAAATGGAGCTCTTATTTGTGTCTGTACAATTTTCCATTACTGTTTTTCCGGCTTGTGTTTCCTGAGAATCAGAAGACAAGACAGAAAGTTAGCATTTGCATCACATAAAAGTATGTCAGTAAAGGTTACAGTCCTTTAGGTGCCAACAGGGCATCAGGGGAACAAGTGGCATGCTTGTCTTGGCAAAGCATCTAAGACAGGCACACTGGGTCACCTAATAAGCTGCTGTGTAGAGGGGATAAAAAAGGGTGCTTGATTTCAGGGTCAGCGTTAGTTCTCTGCCTTGACATCTCCTGGGATGTGGCATGTGAGAGCTTGACCAATGTGAGAGCTGCTGTACACCTGCATACCATAGAGGTCTTGAAGACCTCTTCTATGGTAAAGCACAGCAGGTGACTACAACTTGTACATGAGGCAGATGGTGGCAGGGATACAGCATAATTACACACCATCTCAGTTAATCAGCAGCTGTCTATGCCAGACACCTTAAGAAAAAAGCCTTCAAGAGGGGTTTAAGGTTCACTCTTTCCCCCTCTCCCAGGCTTTGCATATGTCTCTTAACCCTGTGTTTGTCTGCATATTATCTTTTCTGCACTGCCTATGCATGCTGTTTGTGCTTGTTGTGTGAAGGCATGCTTCCCCCAGTACAGCTGACAATGGTGCAGGGCAGGAAGGAAGTGGTAGAAGAGTTTTTCTGTAGACACATGGTTCCCAATGTTTCTTTCTCTTGCCTCCTTCTGTTACCTCCTTCCTTCCCACTTTGCTCCAAGTCCCCTTCCTGTGCTTGGCACCCACGAATGAGCCACAGGAAGGAGATGCCTGTGACTTTTTGAGCTGCCTGCATGGAGCATGCTTTTCTTTCCTTGGCTTTTGGCATACAGCCTAAGGCACAGCGCAGAGGCTGAGCTGCAGAGACCTTCACGCTTAAATGACTGTTGGCTGCCAAGCTCAAAGCCCCATCTGACAAAGTGCAGCCATAGGTGTGAATTTACGTATGAGCTGAATGACTCTTCTGAAGGTCTGACCTGTCAGCTCAGGAGCCTGGCAAGGATCCAGAAACATGTCCCACCTCGTGTCTGGAAGGAGGAGAGGGGGCATCCATTTGTTCCCCTACCTCACCTTGTCCTAGCTCACTCCCTGCCCAGGGAAGAGTCTTCTGGCCCTGGCCGCTGCATCCAGCCCGACTTCTGAGCTTCACTCCTCTCTCTTCAGCTCCTGAGGCCTGCAAGAGGTTTCCTCCTCAAACTGAATACCAGAAAGCAGCACCCAGCAGACCATTTATGAAACTTCTCTCTGTGACATTACTGCTCTGTGACTGAACACTCACTTTTATCTTTTCCTCAGGCCTTTAGAGTTTGCTGTTTTGATATTTGACTCAGACCAGAATATTTCAAGTTGTCTTCTTCTGTAGTGGCTGGGCTGTGATGGACGTATTCCCACGTCTCTCGAATATAGCATTCATAACAGTTTTATCTAAACATTCATAACTGCTTTATCTAAAGAGGCTGCTGGTTATCTGTGAGCACTCTGTTGCTGGGTTGCACCCTCACTGGTGCAGGACTGGAGCAGGCTGTCCTGCATCTGAGATACTCTTTCAAATAAATAATTATAATAATTACACAGCTAATTAAAAAAACAAAACAAAACCATACACCATTTCAGGGTTCGTTTTCTGCTAGTATCCATGATGAGCAGTTTTAGTGATTGGTTGAAGCATCTGGCCATTTGGGTCACATGGAGGTGGGCAGCAGCTCTAGCCACATCACTCTCTTCAGTTCTTTTGCCTTGAAATGCCACTGTTAAGTCTGAAAAGTCTGTGGACTTTTGTGAGTCTGTCAGCTTAGAGCTTATAAATTCAGAGTGAATGTAAAGATCTTTCCTGGAGTCCGGTCCCTGAATGAAGCAGAAAAGGATCCTGGGAGGTGCAGAGACTTGACTGATGGGTCTTGCTGCTCGTTTGGGCCAATTGCAGTAATATCTGGTCTTCCCTCAAGAGGCTGAAGCTTTTTCACTTAACACTGAGGGGTAAAAAGGGAAGTGAAACCAAGGGGGAAAGCAAAAGGCTTTTTTGGGGCGTTGTTTTTTCTTTTTTTTTTTTTTCCTTCATTTGTCTATAAGCTGCTAATGAAAAACCATTTCAATTTCCAATAGAGAAGTTGCAGTGATAAAAGTACCCCTATTAGGAGAAGTAGAAAAGAAAATTGAAGATATAGTTACACGGAGAAGAGGGAGAAATCAAAAAAAGAACAGTATCTGAACAGAGCACTGGTTGAAAGTCTTTGGGTGGATTCACCTGAGATACAGGGGGACAGAAGAGAGAAAAGACGCAGTGAAATCCGTAACATGAGTGTAACTAGATCAATGTAACACATTATTTAATGTATTTTTCATCCTCCAATAATTTTCTGATCATCCTTCTATGCCAAGGATTATTGTTAGAGCTGAAAGTTTTGGGGGGTTTGTGTGGGTATTAGGAATAATTTTTATAAGCTCCATGCCTATAATGGTTCAGATAAAAATGAACCATACTTTCACACCTTCCTTCCAGCACCAGTGTTTGGAAAGGGTAACAACCTACGTATTTTAAAGCATAAATTAACCTTCAGTGAAACAGGATCTGAGTTTCTCTCGAGAGGTTTTGTGTGCTTTCCTTGGTAGCATGTGGTACTGTAAGCATTTGACACAAATGCTGACATGATGTCAGTCTGACCACTCAAATCTAGTACTGTAAGACATCGATTCCCAGATATGATAGATATAACACCTACAAAATAATCATCACCAGCAATGTCACCCCTCTTATGAACCTAGGATTCTCTTCTCATGCAGAACCTACATTACCTGCCTGTGAACTTTATGGACAATCAAACTTTCTGGCCACTAGCATTTTTGTCTGTTAACTTTAATAGAAAGTAAGAAATTATCTGTGGGTTATTTGCTCTGCTGCTCTTGAATGTATGAAAAATATTTGTGGTATCTTTGTGGATAAAAATAGATAATGACCCATTAGCCCAGCAAGTCAGTGAACTGGCTTTTCTGTTTTTGTGATTGAAAATGTTTGTTTTTCCATTAGAAATAAACAAATTAGTAGATGAAGACACTCCTATAAGCAAGTCTCGGCTTACAAAGGAAAAGCAACAATGGCTCTTCTTAGTCTACCCAGCAGACACACAGAAGATAGTGGGATTTGAAACAATGCATTTTGAAACTTAAATAATAGAATACAATAGAATACAATATATAATTTTGAAACTATTTTGTTTTGAAACTCTGTAGAGAAAACAGGATGAAGTTACAGAACTATACTGGGAATCCAGTCTGAGCACAACTCCATCTTAAATTATCTACATTCATGCTAGCTTGATTGGAAAGAAAGCACTGATGGGATTTGAATGTAGAGACAAATAAACATAGTACAAAGCAGATGTAATGCCTAGTCAGGAAAAACAAAAATTCCATGTGATTCCTGAGAGTGGAAAGTTTCTCTTATTTGCTAGACCTCTGCTTGATTTTTACCCTGTCTTGAATGCTCCCTGGCTGCTGCAGCAGTGGAGAAAACTCTCAAGAAACAAGAAAGACGTCTAGGCAGCCTCCTGCTTAAAACAAGTTATGGAGCATTTGTAGGCTGAAAATAGCTGCTGAAAGGAAGCAGGAAGACCTTGGGATTAGTTATACAGCTTTAATATTTAACTCTATACTGCAGAGATAAGAAATCTTACATAAAAAAATACTTGTTAGGAGAGAGGCGATATTCATCATCTGCCTTTCAGGAGGGGAAGTTAGCAATCATTTCTGATGAGAGGAAGGTGTTTGATTAATCTTCTGATTCATAGAGGTGAACTCTCAGCAACTAGAGATTTTAAATACCCATGTGTGGTCATTTATGTAGATCCACACGTCCACATCCCCCTTCCCAAAATGTACAACTAAATGTACTATTTTGCTAATGCATTGTTATAGTTCAGGGTTGACAAAGGACCCAATTTAAAATAGTGGCCCTTCCATAAACTGTGTGTGTTATAGTACCTGGTGAGAGACTGCCCAGGAGACAAGAATGACAGATGGATAAGACAGAAATGTGTAAAAGAAAGCTTCTGCTGCAGGGTTTAAAACAATCTTATTCAACACATCTAAAGGTAGGTAAACTACCTGTCAGATACATTAGGTAGGGAAAATTCACAGATGAAAAGTAGACTGCAAAATCGCCCTGTACCAGTGGACTTTTTTCCTTAGTCTTATGCTTCAGAGGCTGTGACTCATGATTTTGGGACTTTTGGACATAGCAAAGTTTTTCAGTCTTCCCTGAAAGCATCAGAGAGTGGCTGTTGTAGGGCAGACTTACTCCCTGGTGCCTACCAACTTGTCTAGAAAAGGTCCTGGAGCCAGAGGAATGGCTTCATGGCCAGGAAGCTATCAGGAACCCCTGAAAGGCCATCATAATTTTGGGGCTAGCTATAAAGCCTGTCAAGTCTGAGGCTGAGGAGAGCACATGGTTTGGAGCAGCAGCAGTGAAAGTGAACAGCTAAGAGCAGCCCCAAGACTAGAGACTGTTGTGCTGCTGATTCACTTCCTCTTCTTCACACGCACAACCAACAGGCCCTCATGCTTGATGCCTCCCTAAAGCTGTCACAGCTTGATTGGCAGCTTTGGCAGTGGTGGCTGTTAAAATAAGTCTTCTGTTACTTGAGTGGGTCATTTGGAAACCTAACAGACTTTCTTGCTGGCTTGTTTTGGAACTACGAATTCTTGGAAGAAGGAGATGAGAGGAGGGATTTTGATGCACAGTTTCTCTGACCCATCCCAGGATGCTTCTGGATGTCAGAGCACAGCCGAGTGCCAGATTTGCCAGCAGATTTGACACCAAGCTTTAATACTGCTCTGGACTCCTGAAAGAACAGGCTGGAGTATCAGGGAGCAGGCTGTTTTTACAAAGCAAGGAGATCTGGCCATGCTGGCACACTGCTAGAGCTGGGTGTGTCTAATTGTGTGAACAAGTCCAGAGGAGGGCCACGAGGATGATCAGGGAACTGGAGCACCTCCCGTATGAAGACAGGCTGAGAAAGT
>WYDI02009137.1:0-24269 GCA_009867235.2 Psittacus erithacus | reverse complement strand
CCAGAGAAGCTGTGGCTGCCCCATCCCTGGCAGTGTTCAAGGCCAGGTTGGACACATGGGCTTGGAGCAAGCTGCTCCGGTGGAAGGTGTCCCTGCCCGTGGCAGGGGTTGGAGCTGGACGAGCTTTAAGGTCCCTTCAACCCAACCCAGTCTGTGGTTCTGTGACTATCCCGCTCCACACCAGAGGTTGGGCTGGGGATCCCTGGGGGTCCCCAACATCTGTCTGTAGAGGGGGCACAGGTGACGCCTGGGCCCCGCTTCTGTTGCAGGCACTGTCGTGGTGACACAGGACAAGGCTGCGCTGTGGACCGACAGCCGGTACTGGACGCAGGCAGAGCGGCAGCTGGACTGCAACTGGGAGCTGCAGAAGACAAGTCAGTGGGGGCAGTCTGGGGCTGCTGCTCCCCTGAACCCCAGGAGCCCCCAGCCTTGTCTGGTGTAACCTGGCTCCCTCCTGCAGCCTCGATTCAGTCCATTGGGATGTGGATCCTGGACGCAGTTCCTGTTGAGGGCAACATCAGCCTGGACCCCTTCCTCTTCTCCATTGGTAGGGTTGGGGTGACCCTGTCCAGGTTTGGGCAGCTCCCGGGTATGGATTTGAGCCCACCAGAAGCTGCTCCCCCCACAGACACCTGGAACAGCTACAGACAAGCCCTGCAAGGCTCCGGCAGGATCCTGCTCCCCATCGAGACCAACCTGGTGGATCAAGTGTGGGGTGACCAGAGACCCCCAGCAGCATCTGGCGAGATCTACAGCCTCCCGGAGCAGTTCACCGGTACGAGCACCAGCGCTGCTGGGCTGCACTGGGCCCTGAGGCCGTGGGTATCCCTGCGCTGAGGCACTCCCTCCCATCCCAGGGAGCAGTTGGCAGGAGAAGGTGACCCAGATCCGGCAGGAAATGGAGCAGCATGTCCGGCACCCCACGGCCGTGCTGCTGTCAGGGCTGGAAGAGACGGCCTGTGAGTAACCGCAGTGCCACGGTGGGTGCCGCAGTGTGTGCTGTGTGGGTGCCATGGTGGGTGCTGTGGTGGGTGCTGTGTGGGTGCTGTGGTGGGTGCTGTGGGCTCTAAGCCCTGGAGGTGGGAGGGCAGCCAGCGGGTGGGGGCTTGGAGGTCTCATTCCTATCAGGGCTCTTCAACCTCCGTGGCGATGACATCCCCTACAACCCCGTCTTCTACTCCTACACCCTGCTGACCAACACGAGCATAAGGTGGGCAGCACCTCCCTGCAGGCACAGGACATGGACAGGGCTCAGCACCCACCCCCCTTCCCTTGCAGCACCCATGGGACTCTCCCCACAGCCCAGCTCCCCTTTCCCCAGAGCCCACCACATCCTGCAGCCCCCAGCCCCACTGACTGTCCCCTCGAAGCCCCAGGTCTGGGCCCCTATCCCAGCCCCCTCTGGGGTGCAGCACCGCCCCTTTCCCAGCCCAGTGCCCCCTATGAGCCCCCCAGCGTGCCCCCACGGCCAGTTCTGAGGGGACCAGGGTGTCCCCTCGGCTACCGCCTCCCCATCCACCCCTCCCCAGCCTGTTCGTGGGGGCGCGGCGGCTGGCGGCGGCGGCGCGGAGCTCGCTGCGGGCCGCCTGCCCGGGGCCGCTCTGCGTGGAGCTGCAGGAGTACGGGCAGGCACCGGATCACCTCCGCCAGTACGTGCAGGGCAACGTCACCGTGTGGCTGGGCACCGAATACACCACGTACGGCCTCTACAGCCTCATCCCTCAGGTGGGTCATGGCCGGGTGCCCGCCGTGACGCTGCCAACGAGTCCGGCCGTGGGGTGATGCGGGCGCTGACGGGCTCAGGGGTGGCCCCGTGCCATGAGGATGCCCCGCGGCCGTCCCTGGGGTACGGGGGCTGGTGCCACCCCAGCCTGCTCTTGCAGGAGAAGCTGCTGGAGGACAGCTACTCCCCCGTCATGCTGGCCAAGGCTGTGAAAAACACCAGGGAGCAGGACCTGCTGCGAGCTGCTCACGTAGGGGCTGTCCCCGTCCCCGCAGCCCCGAGGAGAGGTGAGGGCAAGCGGGTGCCAATGTCCCCTCACTGATGCCCAGGTCCGGGATGCGGTGGCTGTGATCCAGTACCTGCTGTGGCTGGAGAAGACGGTCCCGCGAGGGGAGGTGGATGAGTTCTCGGGTGCTCAGCGCATGGATGAGCTCCGCCAGTCAGTGCTGCGGCCACGGCCCCCCCTGCCCATTGCGAGGCACCCGGGGATCCTCAGCACCACCCTCCCTGCCACCTTGCAGAGCACAGGAGCACAGCCGTGGGCCCAGCTTCCAGTCCATCTCCGCCAGTGGGCTCAACGCCGCCCTGGCACACTACAGGTACCAGGGCTGGCAGCAGCAGCATGGTGGGGGCAGCTGGAACAGAGCACTCTGACCTCCATCCCTTCACAGCCCCTCCAACGGGAGCAGCCGGCAGCTCTCTGTGGATGAGATGTACCTCGCGGACACAGGAGGGCAATACCTGTGCGTGTTCCAGCTCTGCCTCCCCATCTCTCCCCGTGCCCTCAGCGCAGAGCGGTGCCAGGGGGCCCACAGTCAGGACTGCACCACCCCCATCACATCCCTGCCCTTGCAGGGACGGGACGACAGACATCACACGGACGGTGCACTGGGGGACGCCGACCCCATTCCAGAAGGTACCAGAAAGGACCCCCCCGGTGCTTAGCACCGATGTCCCAGCCAGGGCTGGATATGCCGGCGGGGAGGGTCTGGGCACTGTGAGGCTCAGCCCCTGCTGTGCCCCTGCAGGAAGCCTACACCCGGGTGCTGATGGGCAACATCGACCTGTCCCGCCTCATCTTCCCGCCCAACACAGCTGGTAGGTGCTGAGCCAGACGCTGGGCAGCCCAGCCATGCCCAGGCCCTCCGGACATGAGGACAATAAGGAAGGGGGGGTCCCCATTCACACACACCCTCATTTCACATTGTCATTCCCAGGGAGAGTCATAGAGTCCTTTGCTCGCCGGCCACTCTGGGACTTGGGGCTCAATTACGGCCATGGGACCGGACACGGCATCGGCAACTTCCTCTCAGTCCACGAATGTAGGTACTGGAGCCCCAGCACCAGTGCTGGGGACATTGAGGGGACAGGGATGGGGACAGGGGCTCATCCGGAGCTGCTCACAGCCTCAGACATCTTTGCCAGGGTGGCCCCATGGTCCTTGTGGTGTCAGCCACATTGTCCTCACCAGTGTGACACCTTGGTCCTTGCCAGGGTGTCCCCACAGCACACCCTGTTCCCGGGAGCTGTAACCACCCCATGTCCCCTGCAGGGCCCGTGGGCTTCCAGTCCAACAACGTGCCTCTGACAGCCGGGATGTTCACCTCCATCGGTATGTGCCCCGCACCCAAAGATGCCTCGGGCTCTGCGTAGGAGGTGTCTGCACTCAGCCCTGCTCAGGGCTGGACTGGGGGAGCTGCCGGTGCTCAGCTCTCACTGGGCCCCTTCCTGGCCCCTAGAGCCTGGGTACTACCAAGACGGTGAGTTTGGAATCCGCATCGAGGACATCGCCCTTGTGGTGGAGGCCCAAACCGAGGTGCCGCAGTGGGGCCGGCCTGGGGGGTGGCACAGTGCCGGGGGCACCAAGGCAGGGCTGGGGGCACCCAACACCACCTCTCTGCACAGTACCAGAGTGGGGAGAAGCCCTTCCTGACCTTTGAGGTGGTGTCCTTGGTGCCCTACGACCGCAACCTAATTAACATCAGCCTCCTGTCTCCAGAGCAGGTATTGGGTGTTTGGGGCAAGAGAGCAGAGCAGGAACATGGGGCTGAGGTACAGCGTGGGTAAAGGGGGCTGCAGGATGGATGTAGTGGAAATAGGGAGATTGGGGTGGGTAAATGGGGCTCTGGCAGGGATGGATGCACGGATGGAGAGGGGCGTTGGAGTCTGCAGGTGGGGCTGGTGCTGCAGATGGGATGTGGGGCATGCAGACGCGCTGCTGGGGGCAGTTGGCAGGGGCAGCCCCCGCAGCCCCCGCGGTGCCTGGCTGCAGATCCGTTACCTGAACACCTACTACGAGAGCATCCGGGTGCGCGTGGGGCCGGAGCTGCAGCGGCAGCAGCTGCAGGAGGAGTACGACTGGCTGCAGAGGAGCACCGAGCCCTTCCCGCTGGACAGAGCCGCTGCCACTGCTGGCACCGGCACCGCGGGTGCGCTGGCCCTCGCCATGGTCCTGTCTGTGCTGCTTCCAGGGCTGCAGGCCTGAGGCTGCGCTGACGGCCCCGCGCCAGCCCCCTCCTGCCGCAGCTCACTTCCCTTTCTCCTGTTGTTTTCTCTTGCGCGGTGGTGATTAAACACAAGCGATGTCGGCGGGTGCCTGCGCATCGCTGCGCTCTGGTCTGTGTTGACAGCCTGCGTGCCCACTGCCATGAGGCTGGGACCAGCCCCGCTCCTGTGACTCTGCCATGCCGGCGGCCTTGCCATGGGGCAGCCAAGTCAGCAGGGAGGCAGGATCAGGGCAGGTTCTAACTCCTGGGACAGGAGATGAGGGTGTGGAGCAAGGTGCTGAGGGAGCCATCCCCACTGCCCCGCAGGTGCCAGCAGGACACTGCTGATGTGCACATTCCATCTGGGACTGGTTTCCGTCTGGAAGGACCTGTGGATGCAGGGAACAGCCCGGACCACGTGCCACACGTCAGGCTTGGCCGTGGTGTGGCCCATGTGGGCACGGTGAAGAGGTTTGGGGACCTTCACCATTCGCGTGTGGGATGCAGAGCTCACGAGCAGCACCGCCGGGGGGTGGCACGGCGCAGGCCTTGCCCCACGCTGGGGCCCCGGGCAGGGCAGCAGCTCCGTGCAGGGCTTCCTTCCTCCTGCACACCCTGCCTGCGCGCCCGCTGCGCTGCGAGCGCCTCTCATGTGATCACCAGCTTCCTGTGCGCTTCTGGGCTCCGGTGCCGGTGCTCTGGGTCGTGCCGTGCCCGGCGCTGCCCGAGCGCTGCGCCCCTGCCCCCGGGACAGCGCCATGCTGCGCCGCAAGCCCTCCAACGCCGGCGACAAGGAGCCAGGACACAGGAAAGTAAGTGCCAGCGGCGTGGCTGCCCTTGGCACCCCTGGGTGTCCCTGCATGCCCTGCGCCAGCCGAGCCTGGGCAGCTCATGGGATGCTGGGCAGGGAGTGCTGGTGCCGTGGGGCTGGGGCAGCTGTGGGGCAGAGGCAGACCTCAGTGACGGCCGCCACGGACTCGCTGGTGTGTGGTCCTGGCCTTGGCCGGTGCCCTGCTCCCACTTGCAGCATGGTGGGATGTGCAGCCGGGATGCACAGACCCTTGGTATCAGTGTGGGAGCAATAGGGGGGTGCTGGTGGGACGCATGGGGTGCTGGTGGGACGCAGAGCTCCCCATCCCTGCAGCATGGGCAGAGTTTCCTGTGGGGATGGCTGCGGCGCCAGCCCCAGAGGTGCCTGCGGTAGAGGCAGTGCGATGCTGCAGCTTGTCACGTCCACTGGCCACTGCCTCCGGCAGCACTGCACCGAGCACCGGGACCACCAGCAGCACCGGCACCAGCACCGCAGCCTCTCAGATCCCCAGCATAGCAGGGCCATGTGTCAACCTGCGCCACTCCACCTGGGGCCACCAGTGGGGACTGTGGCCGTCCTTTCAGGTCTGGCAGCAGCCGGTGCTTCAGCCCTCACCAGGCTGTGGCGGGATGGTGTCAACAACAGAAAATCCCAGTGGAGAGTGGGGGAGAGCAGCTGGTGCTGTGGTCCTGAGCATGGGATGCTGCTGGTGGGCAGCATCCATCGCACTCCGTGGTGGCTCCTCCATGCTGGGAAGCTCCCTGGGGATATCTGGGTGAAGGTCCCATCCGGGTGCTGGGGTGGCCCCACGGGCATCCCCTGCCCTTGCCCAGCCTCAGCCGCTGCTCTCACTTCCCCTTCTCTGCCATGTCCCAGCTCCACGGCCCCACTGCCAGGCTCCCCACAGCTGCTCCCACTCCCTAGCTCCAGCCCCAGGGATGGGGGGGACACGGGGCACGGAGCTGTGTTATCTGAAGGGTGCAGGGAGAGACCCAAGGGGTTCAGTTTGCCTCAGGGTGCTGGAGGAGAGCAGGCCAAACCAACACCATTTCTTGCGCACGGTGCACCGGCTGGGCTGGTTCTGCAGCCGCGGATGCAGATGGATGGAGCATCCCGGGGATGGAGCATCCCGGGGATGGAGCATCCCGGGGATGGAGCATCCCGGGGATGGAGCATCCCGGGGATGGAGCCGGGTCTCGCTCATCTGAGCCAGCCCTCTAGGAGAAAACGACAGAAAGAAGTAACAAAGGATGCTCGGCGGAGCGGATAAAAAGGGGGAGGAGGAGGAGGGGGAGGAGGAGGGGCTGTGCCTGGGCAGGGGCTGAGCGGGGCCTCCTGCGCAGGCAGAGCGACCCAGAAAGGAAATTGCTGCGCTTGCGGTCGAGCCGTGAGCAGCGCTGCGGTGTGTGCTTCGAGCGGTGTGTGCTTCGAGCGGTGTGTGCTTCGAGCGGCGTGTGGCTGAGGCCCCGGGGACGAGGGGACCAGGCCACGGCACTGCTCCCGGCATAGGGAACCCCTTCCCACATGGGGCAGGCACCCGGAGACATGGAGAGGAGCAGGGCCAAGGCAGGGCGGAAGAGACAGTGAGGAAGGGTTGCGCCAGGGCTGAGATCTAAATCCCGCTTTGGCAGCTTTGGCACAAAGGCAGGGCTGAGGTTGCTGGCAATGCTGGCAGGGAGTGAGATGGTGCTCGCAGGCAGAAAACGTGGGCAGCTTTGGGGATGAAGCCGGACATGAGGGCATGGGCGCGGCAGCACAGATGCCTTCAGGAGCTGAGAACAGCCTTTAGCTGCGCCAAGCAGCCACACATGCACCATGAGCAGTGCCAGGCGCTGCATCCCGCATCCCGGGGGCTCAAACCCGCCAGCAGCTCTTGAGGCGCAGCAGGAAGGGAGATGTTGTGCCAGCCAAGACCCCTTCAAGCACCAGCAGTGCCCTGGGTGCGGCCAGGGCCCAGCTGCGGAGGGGAGGGTGAGAGCTGGCCAGGGGCACCCTCACTCCTCCTGTCCCCCCCCAGCTCTCCCTCCAGCGCTCCAGCAGCTTCAAGGACTTCGCCAAGGCCAAAGTCAGCTCCCCTGTGCTGAGCGAGAACGAGTTCAATCTGGAGGAGAAGGTGAGTTCCTTGACACGTCCCATTCCCACCGGGTACAGCCCTGCTCACAGCATCCTACCCCAAAATCCTGGTCCTGCCAGTGACCTGCATGCTGTGGAGCAGCTCCAGGGCTTCCAGCACTGGTAGGATTTGGGGTGTTGCAGCCCTGTTTGACCCATCTGAGTTTCACCTGGGGCGGGGGTGGGGGGCAAGAGCTCTGCCTTCACTCTCCATCCCTCTGCCAGATCCCCAGGGATGAGTCCGGCAGTGCCAGCCCCGATGATGCTGCACGGAGCAGCGGGATGAAGCTGAGCAAGAAGTGGCGAGCCGTCATCTCCCGCACCATGAACCGCAAGATGGGCAGGATGGCTGTGAAGGCACTGGCTGAGGGGAAGGTGAGCTGGGCCTCGAACGGCGGGGCAGCTCCTCCTGCCTTGGCCTGAGCCTGGTCCTCCCCCAGCAGGGAGACGTGGAGGAGGAGGAGGAGGGGCCCCTGTGCCCCCTGTCCCCAGCCGGCAGCAAGGAGGAGCCAAGCCATGACAAGATGCCAGTGCCATACCTGGAGACGGAGGAGGATGAGCAGTCACCCCTCAGCAGTGAGCCTGACTCTAGTGCAGCATTGGCCAGGCACAGCCTCGGGCCTGGCCACTCCACGGGCAGCGAGGCGCCCGGCCGCAGGAGCCAGCAGCAGGACAGCCCTGGCACAGCCTACACCGGCCCCTTCTGCGGCCGGGCCCGCGTCCACACTGACTTCACACCCAGCCCCTATGACAGGGACTCACTGAAGCTGCGGGTGAGCGGCCCCAGGGTGGGAGCTGGAGGGCAGGGGTAGGGACCCCCTTAGAGAGGATGCTCTCCAGCCATCCCCGATCTGCGCCCACCCTCACCCCCACTTCCCTCTGCACAGAAAGGGGACGTCATCGGCATCATCGAGAAACCGCCTGTGGGCACCTGGACCGGGCTGCTCAACAACAGGGTGGGCTCCTTCAAGTTCATCTATGTGGACGTCATCCCTGAGGAGGCAGCTCCCGCCCGCAAGAGCCGGGGCCCCGGCCGGAGCAAGCGGCTCAAGCCCAAGACACTTCACGAGCTGCTGGAGCGCATCAACCTGCAGGTAAGGGATGGGGGCCGCAGGGCCGCAGCAGGATCACGCTCCCCTCTGCTCCCGAGAATCCCTTCACTGTCCCCATCATCCCCGTGGGTTCCTGACCCTGTGCCCTAGCACCGCTTGGGCACACACACAGGGATCCTCCGGCTGGTGCTAAGGCAAGTGCCGCAGTGGTCCTGTGCCAAGGCAGAAGCCGTGTGGGCAGCACCAAGGGCCAGCCAGAGAGAGCCGTGAGCCAGAGTGAGCTGGGAGCTGTGCTGCACTCAGCCCATGCCACGCTCAGCCCGTGTTGTGCTGCCACAGGAGCACACCTCCACCCTGCTGCTGAACGGGTACCAGACCCTGGAGGACTTCAAGGAGCTGCGGGAGACCCATCTCAATGAGCTGAACATCACAGACCCCCAGCACCGTGCCAAGCTGCTCACGGCTGCAGAGCTCCTCCTGGATTACGACAGTAAGAGCAGAGGGAAGGGGCAGAAGCCACCCCAGTGCCGGGCAGCCCTGACCCTGCCCTAACACTGTGTCCCATCTCCCCAGCAGCCAGTGAGCCAGAGGAAGACAACAGCTCCGAGGCCCAGCCATCACCCTTGGAGCCCAAGGGGGACATTCCCCGGGACTCGGGCTGCTTCGAGGGATCCGAGACCCTGGACGGGAGCCGGGACGAGGCCGAGCTGGGGAGTCCCGAGGGGCAGCTGCGGGCTCTGTCCCTGGCAGAGTCCCCCTGAGCCCACAGCACAGCCACGGCTGCTCAGGGGGGAGCAGCAGGACCCCATGGCAGGGCTGCAGGCAGCTCAGCCCTTGGCTGCCCCATTCGCTGCCCCCAAGACATTCTGCCCTGCTCTGCCGCCCTGGCATGTTGCCCCACAGCTCCTGGCGCTGGATGAGGAGCCTGTGAGGGCAGGGGAGTCCCATGGCAGCAATCCCAGTGCTGAGCAGCCATGTGTGAGGGCACAGGGGTCCCACTGAGCCCGGCTCCCTGCCGGCAGCTCCATGCCCTCCCCCAGCAGGCTCCTCGCACAGCCAGGGCAGGGTTTGCTGGGAAGGCTGGGCTGCACGGAGAGGTTCAGCAGAGCTGAAAGCAGCTGGGCAAGGGCACTGCACCCCCTCCATCAGCTCCAGGGGAGCCCCAACCCCAGCTTGCAACCCCAGCCCCCTGACCAGGCCCAGGGGAGATACAGGAGGGAGCTGGGGTGACCGTGAGCACCCTGCTGTCATCAGCAGGGCAGCCCCTTCCAGAGTGCCAAGTTCCCCCAAGCACCCCCAGGCAGGGGCATGGGACATGCAACCCAGTCAGGGCCTCCATGTGCAGGCAGGAGCGGGTAAGGGCAGCAAGAGCAGGCAGGGGCTGGCATCCATACAGGAGCGTGGGGCAGCCTGAAGCAGTCACCAGGCTGTGGCCAGCTCAGGGGCTGACCCCAGGCCTCTCAGCCCAGCTCTTGCTGCTGCACACGAGCAACTGCAGCTCCAGTGCTTTATCCCAATAAAAGTGTGCGTGTCCCTTTTACTCCAGCCTTCAGCTTCCTACTGGGCAGGAAGGCTGGGGCTGGGGAACGGGGCAGTGTCTGCGGGTAACACAGAGCTGGCCAGGGTGCTCCCTGGGCTGTGTCACTGCTCGGCCTGGGCTGCATCACCCGTGCTCTGAGACTCCACACGTGCCATGGGGGACAGCAGGATGCAAACAAGGCAACATGGATAAACACCCTGGAAGTGCAAGATGTAGAGGCTGGAAAGCCACAGGAAAGGGGGAAGCAGCAGGCTCGGGGAGGCACAAAGAGGCAGAGGCTGCAGCTTGGCCAGTTTTCAAACCAGTTAGTTTTCCTTCATTGTTTTAAAATTAAAAAAAGAAACCAAACCAGAGCAAGCCCAGCCCTCGCCCAGCCCCGTGCCCTTCCCCACTGGAGTGGGCACAACACTGCGTGCAGGCAGCGCCAGCATCCTGCCTTTCAAACCCAACCCTGCACCTTCCCACAGCGAGCTTGGGGCTGGGGCGGTAGTGTGGGAGAGAAGGGGGCAGCTCTTGTGGCTGGGGTGTGCGGGGGGCAGCAGCCGCAAGCAGGGACCCAGCAGCGGGGAGCTGCTGAACCCACCACCAGAGCCCCTGGCAGCAGCTCTGCCCTCACCAGGGAGAGGAGGCCCTGGTGTGAAGGGAAAGCGGGCAGCACCAGCCACTCCATTCACACCACTTTATCCGCTGCCAGGCACGGCCAGGTCAGCACGCGAGGGGTGGGAGTCACACAGCATGTTCCAGAGGGACCCGGCTCCCCGTGCCATCCGCTGCCACTGCTGAAAGCAGGTCGGAATATGAGGGCAGGAAAGGAGGAGCAGCAGCTTCATGCTGCCAGGCAGGAGCATCCCAGAGGCTCAGCACATTCCCAGGACTCATGGTACTGGCTGCAGAGCTGTCAGGGCACCAATGGCACTCCCTCCATCACCACGGACCCCACAGCCCTGAGGCGCTTCCCAGCCCGGCTGCCCAGCACAGAACAGGAGTGTCAGGGGGAAGAGGAGCCCTGGCAGGGCACAGAGACCTCCTGCTGCTGGCCGGCCCTGGCCTCTGCTCCCTCCTGTGCCGTACACCAGTCAAGGATAGCTGAGGAACACGGGACAAGGTGGTGGGGACACAGGGACACAACAACATGACACAGAATCAGGGCTGAGGTTCTGCAGAGCAGCAGCTACAGTCTGGCCTGCAAGGGGAGGGCACCCTGCACCCAGCAGCAATGGCAGCCCTGGCACCAGGCAGGGAGCCAGTGGCCAGGCAGAGCCTCCTGCAGCCAGAGTCACCAACCGCTCTGCAGTCAGACACACGCAGGAAGATGGGGCTGCCCACGCATCCCGTGAGCCCCTGATTGGAGGTGATCCCCAGGGAAGGACAGGAAGGGGGCCCCTGCCCGCCACCACCACTCTCACACCAGCTTAAGTCACATGGAAAGGAGCATGGGAAGGAAGCTACTTTAAAACCACTGCCAGCAGAACACCTTCCCAGTTACCTCGGCCCTTTTGGCACCAAACCGCCTCCTGACAACCCCTGTCACGTTAACCAACAAAACAATGCCACAGAATAGAGGAAGAAGGGAGGAGGGGAGAGAGGATGCTACTGCCATGACTTGCTTTCCCCTTCCCACCAGGATTCCTCAGCAGTAGGGAGCAGGCCAATCCTAACGTTGCTTCCGAGCTGCTTGACCACGAGCCATCTCATCAGGTGGAGGGACAGCTGGTATTTAGTCTCAGGACAACCTGCAGAGCAAGAGGTCCTGCCCCGGCCTGCGGCTGCCTGGCCCTGTGGGGACCAAGGCTCCCACTCCGAATCCTTTGCCACCGCGTGAGGCCAGAGCCACGAATAAAGACTACAGCAAAGCGGCCATGAGGAATTGTTTGCCTGGCATCCAGCCCATCTCCTCCTCTCCTCCATCACCTCCAGCTTTGATTAGACAAAACAAGAAAGTTCTCCCCTTCAAGCAGATGCTAGTGCTCTGCTTGCGCAGCGTCCTGGGGTGGGACTGGGAGCTCCCCAGAAGTTAGCTGCTTCTCCTCCGGCATCTCGGCATGGCTCAGGGGTGGCGCAGGGACCTGGAGAGAGAAGACAGCAGTGACTTGCATGAACACCCCCCCATGCAGAGCATCTGTTTGAGCACACAGACACAGCCACGCTGCCACTGCTCTACCAGGCAGAGGTCTCAGCTGTGCTTGGGGAAAGGAGAAACCAGGGGTCACCAAACAGGCAAAACAGCAGCCTCATGGAGATCTGGAGCACTAGAACGCTCCACCACAAGTGGTCCAGGATGCTTGCACCAGAGAAAGAGCAGCTCATGCCCAAGCAGGAGTAGGCCCAGTCATTTCCCATTGTGTTCATGGAATAATTAGAGTGGGAAGGGCACTTTGGAGGTCTCCTGTCCAACTCTACCCTTAAAGCAGGGCTACTGTCAAAGAGCAGGCCACTCGGGGCCACAGCCTGTGGGGCAACGGCTTTCTCCAAGGCTGGGGATCCCAGACCTGTCAAAGCCCTTCCCGGAGACAGCCCTTCAGCTTCCACTCAGTGCCAAAACAAGATGCTTGCAGCCTCCCAGCCCTGCTCAACCCCTCCCAGCCTCCATAGGAGGTGCCACCTCCCAGGTGCTTTCACGGCAGGATTGACGTCTCCAAAACCGCCGCCAGCTGGGATTTCCTTTGAGTAAATCAAGAGCAGCTGCTTTCCCACCCAGAGCACAGCAGCTTTTCATGGGCAGCCTCCCCACAATGCCCCAAGTGTTGCTTTGCTCCTGCTGAGTCACACCACCAGCTTCTCCCTGCTGGCCCACAGCAGCAGCAGCAGCGCCCCACTCACCCCACGCATAGAGGCCTCGCTCCCAGCACTGGCGTGCGGAAGACTGCCATCCTCCTGCGGCACGCCACTCCCCTCCACTTGTCCCCCAGCGCCTGGAGCAGCGCTGGGCCCCCGTGGGCATGACTCCTCCTGCGCCGTGCTCTCCTCCTGCTGCAAGATGCCCCTTCTGTCCAGGACGCTGCAAGGAGACAATCACCCCGTGAGACCCGCACCTGCCCTGGAGCAGACTTCTCCTGCAGGAAAAGTGCTGGCGGAAGACAAATGTCAGGGGAAGGGACCCCTCTCCAAAACAGGCTGCGCACAGACTAGGCTTGGGCTATGTTCCTCCCGTGAAAACCAAGCCCCCTGGAGAGCAGCCCTGCTCTGAGTGTGGGACCACCAAAGTGAGTGCCCTGGAAAGAGCCTGCCCTAGCCAAGGGCTTCCCAAGCACATGGTGATTGGAAGCACATCACAAGCTTGAATCATGGAAGATATGCAAGGAAGGTAACACAAGACCTTCCTCCCCAGATCATCCAGCCATGCCCCAGCATACCTCTAGATGCTCACAATACATAGAGTGCTGGCAGAAGAGCCAGGTCTTGTACCCAAGCAAAGAGAGGTCCTCACAGTCCCATGCTGCGCTCTGGGGGTAAAATGACAGGGCTGCCCTTTGAGAGCTTACCTGGGGGGCAGGGGCCCACAGAGCACCTCACAGCAGTTCTTCACTATGTTGCCATGGCTGTAGGGATTCTGCACGCGGTTCTTCCCAGTCCAGGACCCCTTGATCTGCAACGGTCAGGGCACAAGCTCAGGTTTGCTCCACCAGCACCAGTCTCCAGCCATGGAGCCTGGCTTCAGGTTGCGGGGCACGTCAGCAAGGTGGGCACAGGCGTGACACGCCAAGGAAGTGAAGAGAGACAGAGATGGCTCAGAGGAGCAGACAGACTCTACTTACGTCTTCATTGGTTGTCTGATTCAGTGCCACCAGGAAGGTGTGGAACCCAGTTAACCCCACCACCGACCACAGAGTGAAGAAACAGATGAGCACCTCCAGTACAGTGAGGACAGTTAAGGACTGAGAACAGCCTGGGAATAGTCCCAGCCCCAGCCCAGCTGTGTCACTACCCCCAATGCACATTACCCTAACACTCCTCTTCTTCTCCTAGATGTGGTTTTCTGGTTTACCCTCCTCCTAAGAGCCACAAAATTGCTCCTCACCTTGTACTTATGGGGGAAAATGCCCTGAAAGACTCCTTAGAGAAGCCTGGGCATTGAGGCTCCAGGCCCTCCATAACACAGGTCCCACTAACCCCAGCTCTGGGGGAACGAACCCTTCATGCTGTGGAAGGATATGTCCCTGGGGTTTCCTTCAATGTGTTCAGAAACCCAATCTTCAGAGATTCTGGCAACACAAAGACAGAAAGATGCTTTCTCAGGAATATCACACCGAGTCCAGTTCCCTTTCCCACTCCAAGACTTCAGGATTCCCAACACCATCCATATCCCCCCTCCCTGAGCCACCCACCTCTCTGCAGCCAGACTCACTCAGTGCTACGTAGACTATGTTGAAGGTGAAGATGTAGATGGTGAGGAGTGAGAGCGAGAGGATGAAGAGGTAGAAGTAGCGGTAGTTCCTCTTCCCCACGCAGTTGCCCACCCAGGGGCAGTGATGGTCGAAGCGCTCTGTGAAAGCCAAGGCGGGATCAGCAGGGCCCTGCCTGCCCCCAGCCACACTGTCCCAAACTCAAATACATCCGAGGCTGACAGGGCTCCCTGGGCATAGAATGCAGCCGTCTGCTACCTCAGGGCCTGTATCATGGCCTCCTTCCAGCAGGGGAAGGTAAGAAAGGGCCAAATCGCTTACTAATGAGTGGTTTTGCATATTAAGGTTGAGTTTAAGAGCCTGGCCCTATGTATGTCTTCTCTCCCAGATACCTGAGGTGTAACAGCTACACAGCTAAACAGCTAAAGCAGCACACAGGTTAGGTTAAGGCCTGGGGGTCCAGAAGTTCTTGCCTAACCCCTGAGCCACTTTACTACTTCAAGAATAATTAGAGATGGGTAGAAGGAACTGCATAAACTCTCGCAGGGCTGGGAACCTGCAGAGGAGGAAAGGGATCCAACAAGGCATTTTTTCCTCAAGAAGGGATGCTGAACACCAGCCAATCATGGTAGCAAAGGGCTGAGAGAGCACCTGCTCTGCAGCTAGGGGAACAGAGCCCAGGGGCACTCCATGTAACGGTGGAATCTCCGTGCTGATGCTAGGAGCTGCTTTCATACAAGACACGGCTCTGCTAGAACCCTCTAGCCCAGCAAGGCCAGAGAAACTCAGCAATGCACTGCAGCTGCAAACTTATGAGCAGGTTTGGTTTATGTTAGATCAGGTATTGCCAAAGCGGTACTGGCAAAGGTGAACCATCTGGCTTCGGGCTCTGAGCAAATCTTGAGCTCCTTGTGCTGCAGATGAGGCAGCATGTCCCGCTTTGTTCACACCCCACCATCCTGGACTTGCTCAGCAGGAGCAGAGGTGGGTGCAGATGTTCACCTCTGCTCCCCAGGCTGTCCCTGTCTCCTCTCAGGCCTCTACTCACCCACACAGTTGTCACAGATGCTGCAGTGCGAGGCCCGGGGCGGACGGAAGATCTTGCACGTGTAGCAGTACTTCAGCTTCACAATCTGGTTGTTGATCTGGAAGTTCTTGATGCGTGGGGGTGGGCGCTGGCCCTGCGGCACCGTCCCGTTGGTGGCCTCTGAGAGAGGATGGAGCAGAGATCAGACCTGCTGCCATGACACGACAGGCCAAGGACAACAGCTCGCCTCCTGCTTCTCATACCAGTGGGATCAGAGCCTGCTGGGTCCGGAGCCAGCGGCTGCAGTTCTGCTCACACAGTCCAGAGCCAAACTGGCAGCTCGGAGGCAGGAAGAGTGATGCCAGAGCTTTCATGGGCATATTTAGGGGGGCTGGGAGGGTGTCACCCACATCCACCCAACCTCCTCTCTACCCGAAGGATCAAGGGGCCCACACTGAGCTCCTGCGCCCCTTCCCAAGCAAACTGAGCTCATGTGTAAGAGAGAAAACAGCAGTGAAGATGTTCCCGGAGAGGGAAGCAGGTACATTGCACCATCCTTCTGAGCCTCAGCCAAGCAGACCCAGCCACAGGCACACCTCGCTCTTCCGTACTGCCAGCTGGGAAGAAGGGCTCTGCAGAGAGCAGGGACCCGGGGGCCGCCCCAGCCGCACTCACCGATCTCCATCTCAATGAAGGCTGCCTCATCCGGCAGCGCCCTGGGGATCACGCCAGGGTCGCTGAAGCTGGTCCGCAGGAGCGTGGCCATGGCGAACAGGAAGAGAACTGCTGCAAACACGGGGATGGCCGGGGACAGCTGCACTGCCAGGTACCGGCACCTGCGGGGACACGCGGCGCCGGGAGCCACACTGTGACCAGCTCTGCCTGAGCCAGGCCCGGGGCCGGCACCGAGTTCAAGCCCAGGCTTTCCCACATGATGTTACCAAGGGGAAGCTGTCCAGCACTTCCTTCTGGTCCCACCACCGCAGGGAATCACCCGTGGGGTGGCTCCAACAGCCAGCCACAACCTAAGTGCCACCGTGCCCTTAGCCAGCCAGGCCCAGAACTCTTCCCAGCATTTTTTTCCCAGCTCCCATTCTGCTCAATCATGGATGATGGCAGGAACACAACCAGCCAGCGAGAGGGATCTTGCCTGCAGGACACTAGCTCAGGGATGGACCCTTCCTTCCCCTAGGAGAAGCACCCAGGGCCTGGTCCAAGAGCCCACCACTGGGGAAAGCAAAAGGCATGGAAACACACTGGAATAGCAGGAATCTCTGGCTGTCCCCTACACGGGCAGCACACTCCAGTACCACAGAGATTACTTGCTGGGGATTAACCGTGTCCTGTGCTTCCCAGGAATGGATTTCCCTGGAAGTGCAACATTCCCCTGCAACAGGAGGTCTGCCTTCCTCGGACTTCCCTGAGGAAAAGGACTTGAGAGCTCCAAATCAAGTAGGCAGGTTCCTGCCCCAGGGCAGCCCCAGCTCGGGGAAACACCACCACAGCCTAAGGTTTACCAGCACAGAGAGGTCCTGTGAGGAGTTCCCAGGGCTAATCCCACTGACAGGCAGGGCAAAGGGAGCAGGAGACCTGTCTCCCAGTGGCTCCTGTCTCTTCTGCACACTGCCTGTAGGTGTCCTAGGCACTGTAGCACAGGCTGTGATGAAGCCATGGTTTACAGAGATGAAAGGAAACACGTTTTTACCCCCCTTCCTTCAGAAATCCCCATTTATGTGGGGGTGAAGTTCCTACGGAGCTTTCCTATGGAAACCCTGCCCAAACCTCAGTACAGAGCACAATCTTCCCTCCCTCTGTGCTGTGCTTCCCCAGGCTCCTCCCATGGAGCTGGGCACCCATGCTTTCTAGTAAGCCCTGGCTCCACAGGAGGGAATCCAACCCAGGCTCCTGGTCTCCAAGAAAGCAAAAGTAAGACTCCTGTGGTGAAAGGCGGGGGATTATCTCCCTCAGTGGGTCTGTCATCCTGAGCAAGGCAATCCACAACATCCACAGCATTAACTGCTGAGTTCTGAGTAGCCTTCCCATCCGCAGCTGCTCCAAACACAACACATTTTCCAGCCCCCCTGGTTCCTTTGGAAGCCCACCACACGCTGCAGGGAGCCAGCCAGGCTCTCATTTACCATTCCTTGGCTGCAGCAACCGTTCCCCGGCATGAGGAGGGGCAGAGGGGGCTGTGCACTGGAGCCACAGGATGCTCTGGCCACAGCCGCAGCACAGAGTGACCACAGCCACGTGGGGGCCCTGGCCCCTAAACCAGCGGGGTTAACTTCAGGCACCACAACCTCTGCAGCTACTGGCAGCAACACAACCCTCAGAGGTGTCCCTGTGCACAGTCCTGCCCTCAGGTGCATGGGCAGCAGGAGGGCTGAGCTCAGCATCCTGAGATCACTTCCCTTTCCCTCTGCAAGGGCAAACTCCAGGAAGAGCTACAAGTCAGGCAACAACTACACAGAAACCATGGATCCCATCTGGGGAAGGAATATGAGATTATTCCTCAGGACAGGCTCTGCCCAAAGGGCTGCAGCCTGACCCTTGTCCAGCTGACACAACAGCTTTTGTCGCTGTCGTCACAACATGAACAATGTGTTACGGTCTTAAAACCCGGATCTATGAGCTGTGAGACCTGCGCCAGAGCTCCCAGCCCTGGCTGCGCACCGACACCTTCCAAGTTTCCTCGGTGAACTGTCAGCAAGGAGATTTATTACCTGCAGCACGTGCTACACAGCGGCACTCGCGCTGAGCGGGATCAGCTCCTGCAGCGACCCGGCTCAGCCTGGGTGTGAGCAGCAGTGTGGGACGTGAGTCGCTCCCACAGACCGGAAGCCTGCCCTTTGGGAACGCAGCAGGTCCTGCTGCACCTGAGGAGCAGCAAGAGCAGGCTCAGGACTGATGTTATCACATAGCAGAGTGTGAGGTGGCAGTGGGAAGCATTCAGATGAGATGAGTGCACACTGTGCTCCCTGCTGTGGCTCGGGAAGCAGCACTAGCCAGCCAGGAGAGCAGGAATCCGATAGGGAAAAGATACCCCAAAACTAACACAGGAGGTAATGATGCCAGCTCCTTCAGCTGTCATTCACTGAAGAGCATGAGATGTCTGCTCAAGGAACCCACTCTTGTCCTGTTGCCATACTCCCTCCAGCATTAAGCAAAAATCCAGGCACTGTGCTGGATGCTCAGCCCATCACTCAGCAGTGCCATGGCACCGCAGAGCTGAGCAGGGCCCTCCTGCTTGCCTGGCTAGTAGGGCTGGCAGCGCTGCTGCATCCTGTGCACAGGAACACAGCCTGGAAGTGAGGGTGAGACAACCCCCTACCGCACTGACACTGCACCCCGAGCCCCAGCCTCAGCCTCCCATACTTCCCTGTGCCAACAGAGCCTTGCTTTTAGGAAGGTGTTGTTCAGGGGACGTAGCTGGTCTGTCTGCCATGGCAGAGAAAGCCAAGTGCTGTCCTGAACAGCTAAACAACAGGTAAGGCCATCACATGAGGTTGTCACTTGGCACTCACTGATACCGGGGGGTCGGCACCCTGCACCTTGTCTACAGCACGATTACACTCAGCAATTCATTCCCAGTGCTGACAGCCATGTTAGAGATCCCTTGTTCGGGAAAGCTGAGGGCCAACACAGGCATACTGTTGCATGTAAGGCTCTTGCTGCTGCTCCGCTTCCAGTGTGGTATCTGTGCTCCTGAGCATTCTGTCATCTCCGAGCAGACAATAACAGCACTATCACACTGCCCATCACGGGGGGCTGGGGGTGGGAAAGGCTAAAACAGAGAGAGCATTACAATGAGAGGGGGGAGCAGCAGCAGCAGCTGGGGGGTGCCACGAGTGCCAGGACTGCGTGACTGAGCTCTTTGCCATCGCTCGGGAAGCTCTGTTGTAACTGCCCCATCAAGCAAACCTCTGGAGGAAGGGGAAACAAACACAGCAGCCCTGGTGGATGTGGACATCAGCCATGGCCACAGGACAGCACATCTCACGCCAGGTGCCCCCAGGGCTCAGCACAAGCTTTCTTGTATAATTCATCCACATCTCACTTGCAAATCACCTATTGGACTTCCCTGAACCTCCACACCGTGCACTCATGCCGAACACTAGCGAAGTGCAGGAGTATCTGTAGCAAATGTTTGACCCTCACCAGAGCACTAGCAGTCATCTGCACCTCCCAGGCCTGGGACGATTTCCAGGAGCTGATGTATTTGCAGTAAGCCTGGAAACCATTGCTCCAAAAGCCAGAGTAGTGCTGCACTGCAATGCTGGAGCCCAGGGACCTGCCCCGAGCAGCACCGCTGGCTACAGAGACACTCCTGGCTGGAACAGCGACACAGAAAACCCTCGCCTCAGACCCTCTTCAAGGGCAGTTCCACTGGGAGCACGTGCCACCAACGCAGCAACCACCTTGAGGCAGGAGATGGAAAAGTTCTGCCAATGTCACTGCTCTTTTTCTGGCTGCAGGCAAGGGAACACCCCAAGATCACATCAGCAATGAGAGGTGGTGCTCCAGAGGACATGCACACCACAGGGAGAGGCAAGTTATCTTCTGGAAAAGCGCCCATGTACAAGAAACAGGGCATGCCATTCTTAACCCACCTCAAGCAGAACCATGCCTTCAGGAGCAAAGCAAGCTGAACTCTGAGGTTCACCTCTACCAAGAGGCTACAACTGCCAAAAAGCACTGACTGACTTGGGTGCAAGCTTTGACAGTGCTTGACATTGACCTACCCAAAGGTAAAACCCATATTGGAAACATCTTTATCAGTGCAAAATCTGGGGTCTTCAGGGTTTGGAGAGAGAAACCCAAGAATTAAGTCACATAAAGGGTCAACACAGGTTATTTCAACTCGTCAGAAACCAAAGAAATTCTAATCTCTACATAGCTAAGAAAGTAGAAAACAACAACAGGACAAAGAGGCCGCTACTGGAGAGCGAAGAGCCCCTTCCCCTCCCTGCAGGAGCCTGGCACTGCCAGCACTGGAGCGTTTACCAGCAGCAGCGTCCTGCTGCCGAGCTGGAGACAAAAGAAACACCGTTGTTCTGCAGCCGCTGCTGTGCTGAGCAAGAACTTCAGGAGGGCCCTTCCAGCCATGCCAGCAAGCTGCAGAGAGGAGATCCCAGCAGCCAGAGAGGGGCTGCACATCCCATCATCCCAGTTCCCAAAGGGGCTTCACTAGCTCTTTACCTGGGCTTCTCCTCATGCTCCAATACCACAAGCAGAGCTAGACAACTACGCACCCTATTTCAAAGGCTGACGTGCCCATTAAGAGTCTGAAAGAGTGCCAAGAGGATATTAAACAGAGTTTTATGTGACACGTTATGGATATGGAGCAGACCCAATTAAACATGGGGCTCGGACACTGCAGGGACCAGCCTCAACCCTGGAGCAGGAGGAGCTGCTTTCTGCCAAGGTGCTGGCAAGAGGTGCCCTTGGGCAGAGGACTCGAGTCACTGCAGAGCACTTCCCGGGAGCCAGCACAGCTCCACAGCCCTCTGCTTTATCTGGGAGGGAGGGAGGGAGGAGCCGGAGCTCCAGGTACAGCACTGATAGTGCAGGCAGCCCTCTGAGTCTTTTTGATCACGGCTGGAAACTTGCCCCATTCCAGACCACAGCTCTTGCAGTCTAGGGGATAAAAGCACACAAACTCCCGCCCATGGGGCTGAGGTGGCTTCAGACCGTTTGATTGGAGACACGGCAGAGGAACGGACGTGCAGGGGACCCAAAATACAAACACCGTGAGCACAGCTCAAACAGAGTGGCTGCCGCGGGCTCGCCTTATCTGGTGACGTGTGGTGCTGGTCACCGCCGGCTCTCCTGCACCAGGCACTGCACTCTGTACCTGTCCCCACACACTGTACCGCACACCAGAGCCAGCAGAGCAGCCTGGAGGGCTCCTCTCTCTTCAGGCATCCCCGGCCCTGCTCAGACAAGGTGTGACTGTGCAAGTGATTCAGCTGAATGAAACGGGCGCCCACAGCACAAGCTCCCTGCAGCAAGCACACAGGACACCAGCACAGTCTGCTGCTCTCCACAGAGCCCAACAGCCCGACTGTTCCTCTGCAGCACAGACTTTAAGGGGAAAAGCATGAAATTCCATGCAAACACCAAAGAACCTGCCAAAAGCTGAAATGAATGGCTAACACAGAGGGGTCAAGGCCAAGCACTCCAGCGCACACAGAAGGGCAGCTGCTCATCACCTCAGCTGGCTCTGTGAAACAGAGCAAGGTTTCTGGCTGGGAACGCAAGGTTTCATCCCTATCCCAAATAAACAGATTCAAAACAAACCCGTCTCTTTCAGACAGAAAACATTAAAGTGTTGAGCGCTGAGAGAATCAAACAGATATTTTGGATTTTCCCAAACTTTTCCTAATAGAAAGCCACTAAGCCAATTTAACCACAGTTCAGAGGGAATTCTGCTCCCAGCAAAACTGCCCCCGGGCTGGTGCCTCCGCAGAGACCATCCCCCTGGCTTGACACAGAGGCACATCCCAGAGGTCTCACTGTGAGCAAGGACATGAGTGACCCCTCCATGGGCTTCTGTCTCCAGAGCAGCATGGGAAGAGGCTTCCCAAGGAATTCCCAGTCATGTACCTGCAGTACCCACAGCACCGCTGGCTCTGCCAGCACAGCCTAGGACTGTAAAGGCAGCAGAGAGCAGGCTGTGGCTTCTCTCTTCTGCTCAGGACAGGCTCCACAGGGAGCAAGAGCAATTATCCCTCATGGTAAGTGTTTCTGGAGCAGAGACACGTGTTTCTGGAGCAGTGACACTACCAGCCCTCCCTGCAGGCAGCAAGTCTGAGCCCCATTTTTGAGATGGTGATAAACCAACAAAACAAGCAGCAGTGTCATTTCATACCTTTGGCTTCAGACTGAGTCAGGGATAATCTGAGCTTCCTGTGCTCGAGAACTCCAACACCTCGTGTTACAGTTGTGCAGCACCTGCCTCCATTGCTGCACAACCCCCAAGCAGAGAAACCAGCCCTGTAGCTGACCTGGGCATGGTGCTTGCTGCTGCACTGCTGCCATTGGGACATGGCAAACCTCAGCAGACTGTTCCAGAAAGCCCTTTCCAAGGATGGTGGCAATATCCCCTAAGGAGAGGAGTGACGGAGAGCAATGCCAGGCCAGAGGGAGCTGGGACAAGGTCCCTGCTCTGGGGAAGATGCCCAGGAGGCCAGTGCCTGGGCCCAGAGCTTTATGTATGTGAAGCAATAGCCAGGGCTTAACCAGCAGGAACAGTTTCTTCCGCTTGCTTGTCGTGGCTTAACTGGCTTTTGTGTTACCCAACACCAGTCAAGACCTTTGCCTCCCTAAGAACAACATAAACATGCTGATAGAGACAAAGAGAGGAAGATTTCACAGTTGTGTGGCTGATCCAAGCTCACCCTCAACCCAGGCAAACAGGGCAGCCCTGCTGCCCCCACCCCACACACCACCAGAGCTCAGGCAAACATGAGCTTTTCTTCCCTTTCTGCTTGTTGTTTTGGCAGGATTAGTCTGAGGCCAGGACACTCCCAGCTGGGCTCACAGGGCTGAGTGGAGAGACGGGGCTAGTCCCTGCTCTTTGGCAGGACACACAACTTGCTGCAGGCCTTAGGCTGCTCAGCTGATCTAAGAGAGTGGCTGGATCCCCTCCAGGGCTTCGGCTCGTGGAGGGTCTGCTGTAGTGCAGCACCACACCACAATACAGACAGCTGCAGGGTGAGCTGGATCTGTGCTAGGGCCCAGTGCCACCAGACTCATGCACTTTTGGTTAGTTCTCCAGCCAGGTCACCTCCCTCACCGGGCTGAGCAGCGCTGTACACGGGCCCAGGGTACATGGGCACAGGCTCTGCCCCACCACGAGCTCATGCTGGCCTCTGGTGCTGCAGCAGCAATGCTCTTGCACCCCAGGCGAGGAGCACACACCCCAATCCCCATCTACATTGGCTGCGCTCCGGACACGGGATAAAAAGTCCCACGCACAGGGAAGCACAAGCAGGGCGGTGAGGGGCCAGTGTTGCACTGCAGGGTGAGCTCTGCCACAGCCCAGCGTTCCCAGACCTCCAGGTCACTGTGTGAGATGCAGATCCCGTCAGGGAGAGCCGCACGGCACCGGGCTCCGCGCTGCCTCACTCTACCCCCACCCTCCGCTCCCGAGGCCACCGGCGGCCACCGAACCCATCCCGACCCGGGGAGCCACCGGGCGGCTGCGGGGAACTCACTCAAAGGCGAAGAAGAGGGCGCAGGTGCCGAGGATGAGGAAGAGCGTCAGGTAGAAGATGCCCTTCTGCCGGGCCATCATGATGCGGCCGTCGCAGCAGAAGGTGTTCCTGCCCGGCAGCTTCTCCCATTTCCGAACCACCTTCTTCCTCGCCACCATCACCGACATGGCGGGGCCGTCACTGGGGCGGCGGCGGCCGCCACAACTCCGGGTCCGGGCGCTGCTGCTCCGCCGCCCGAACCCCCGGCATCATCGGGGGCCCCGCGGGGCTGCGCTGGGCGCTGCGGGGAGAGGAAAGCGCCTCAGCACCGGGGGGGCGGCGGCCGTCGCTATGGAAACCCCCGCGCCCCGGGAGGGGCGTCGCCATGGAAACCCACCGGGAAGGGAGGGGGGAGCGGGCAGGGCGCGGCAGTGGAAGGCCTCGGCCCCGAGGGAAGCGCTCGGTAGGGGGGAAGCGGCGGGGCGGCCCCGCACCGGACCCACCGGGAGGGGACAGGGCTGGGCCGGGCAAGCAGCGCCCACGCCGCGGCAATGCCGGAGCCCGGGCTCGGGGGGAAAAAGAAGGGAGAAGGGGAGGGGAACGGAGGGCCCCGCCGCCGCCGCTCACCCTGTGCCGGTGCGGGCAGCGCCGCGCGGGCCGGGCCGCGCCGAGCCGGGCCGTTCGCTCCCTCAGCGCCGCGGGAGGGGCCGCCACGCCTCGCGCCGCTGCGGGGGCGGGGCCGCGCCGCCCATTGGCCTGTCCGCGCCGTCCGTCCCGCCCCTCCGCTCCCATTGGCTACTCAGCACGTCACTCCGCGGCCGCGCCCCTCCGCCCCGCCCCGGTGCGGACAAGGGGAGGCGGGGCCGGGGCCCGGCACGTGGCCGGGGGAGCCGTTGGTGCTCTATTCCCTGTGCTCGCCGCACCGGCGGGGCGGGCGTACCGTACCGTAACGTACCGTACCGGACCGTGCACTACTG
>WYDI02009136.1:0-12390 GCA_009867235.2 Psittacus erithacus | reverse complement strand
CTGCCCAACCTGTAGCTGTGCCTGGGATTGCTCCCACCCAGGTGTAGGACCTTGCACTTGGCATGGTTAAACTTCATCAGGTTGGCGTCAGCCCACCTCACAAGCGTGTCAAGGTCCCTCTGGATGGCATTCCTTCCCTCCAGCATTATCAACCAAACCACACAGCTTGGTGTCATCGGCAAACTTGCTGAGGGCACACTCAATCCCACTGTTCATGTCACTGACAAACACGTAGAACAAGACTGGTCCCAACACTGATCCCTGAGGGACACCACTCATTACTGGTCTCCAGCTGGACATGGAGCCATTCACCACAGCTCTTTGTATGCGGCCATCCAGCCAGTTCTTTATCCCCCAACTGGTTCACCTATCAAACTGATGTCTCTCCAACGTAGAGACAAGGATGTCACGTGGGACAGTGTCGAATGCTTTGCACAAGTCCAGGTAGACGACATCAACTGCTCTACGCCTGCCCATTAGCTCCATAGCCCCTTCATAGAAGGCCACCAAATTGGTCAGGCAGAATTTCCCCTTAGTGAAGCCATGCTGGCTGTCACCAACCACCTTGTTGTTTTTCATGTGCTTTAGTATGCCTTCCAGGAGAACTAGCTCAGTAGTCAAGTTTATTCAATGTAATTTATAGGCATTCAAGGTGACATTCTTATGTAATCTGAGGTTATTAATCACTGTGCCCTCTGTACCTAATACATAGAAGCTTCTCCGACCTATTTTAGGATTATTCCTGCATTCTGATTTACATGTGACGATTTCATCAAATTAATTATAACTTGGAGATAAAAACAATGATTAGCTAAGGTAATACCCTTAGTATAATTTCTTTAATATCCGAATGCTCAGGATCTCAGAGGGAGGTCCTATTTTAAAAAGTTTGTAGTAAATAAAAGAAATAGACACATATTTAGAAACAGGAGACAGCCAGAGGGAAAAATTTGAAAGAGAGTACGTAACATGTAGAAAGAAACCCTTTGAGGCATATCTTTTGTGTGTTGGTTTGTTTTTTTTCTCTAGGGTATATAGTTTGTTGCATGGTTGATTATAATACTTGCAAAGCAAGATTGCCATTTGGAAGTTTTTGGAAAGAAGCAAAGTTTGTAAAACATATTGATGAAATTAAGGTGCTATATTCATGAGTTAAGGAATATATCCCTTGACTGTCTGGTAGGCTTGAACAATTGATATACTAGAGGTGTTATTAGATAAAACAGCAAGCACATCCTGAAAATTATTGCTTTTGTAATGCACAGAAATAAAGAGGTCAGAGTTCAGTACAACATGGGGATAACATGAGCTCAGTGTGGCCAGTGACCAGGCAGGGCACTGCTGTGGTGTCACTGGGGCAAGGACAAGGGCTCTGGACTGAGATGAAATGGGGTTCTGGCCCATGGTCAAGGTGCTGGGAGTCCCAGTAAGGCCTGCAGAGGCCTGACAAATTGCTTTAGGTAATTAAAGCTGAGAAACGCTCTCTGGAATTGCCTAATTATTTCTGCTTTTCAGAATCAAGGCCTACAGGGACTATATTGCTAATCTAGGCATCTCAGTAGATGTCTACACAGTTAGATGTGAATAATTCAGATATTCACTGTCAAATGGTACTGCTGAAACCAACAGCCCAATCAAGAGAACAGGAGTTAATATGACCTTTTGAAAGTTTCAATGACAACATTAAGTTAAAGACTACTGTGGAAAGAAAAGGAATTGAGAAAGGGAATAAGGAAGGGAGGGGGAAAAAGGGAAAGTAGGAAAAGGAAAAAGCAAGCACAAAGGCAATGTTTTATTGACTCTACATTAACACATGCCTTGATATGAGACAATCTGGGGAATCATCACACTAACAAATTGTGTGTGCACTTTGTTTTCTAAACTCCAGTGAACTGCTTTCAGTTGTAATGAACCCAAACCAGGTGCCACCTATAGTCCCCTGTGATTCAGTGTGCTGCTTTGAAATCCACTCAGAAGTTTACACTGGCCATTCAAAGTGCAGATACTCACAGGATCTGTATTTGAAGAAATACATCTCTGTTTATTTTAAAGACTCCTCTGTGTGAGTAGCTGCCTTTGGCGCCTTATCTCTGAGCCCAGGTTTGAACAATCACAACAGCAACAAGACTTCTCTGCTTTTTTGAGAATTCCGTGTAGAATCTTATCAGTCTTTAGCCACAGAATGAAGATGAGCAAAAATTTATCAGTAATTAACTGCGAACTACCTATGAAAGGGCATGCATTCATTGCTGCTATATCGTTGCTTCTGAATCAGACTTCCTTAATCACTTTTCTTACTGTTATATTCTGGTCTACTCTCATGAATGCCAGAAGTTTGATTTATTTTATACGAACATATATGTCACAGAATAAAGCAGTTGTTCCTGCTAAGTTACTACTCTTTGTTGCTAAATAATTTCAGTCTTAAAAAGAAATACCCACCAAAGACTAAGCAAATATATAGTGAACAGTTGACTTCTTACTTGTGAAACTTGAATTTTAGCCTTTTAAACAGTTCATTCTTAAACAGCTGATGTATTAGACAAGCCTCATGATCTCTCTTGATTCCTGCTCCACAAGTCAGCCTTTTCATGTAAAACATTTATTATTAAAACAAAAAAGCAAACAAAAAAATAGAAAGCCAACAGGAGAGGAAGTAATATCAGGCTACAACAACAGAGGGTTTTTTTTGCTTGGTTGCTTTCCAAAGTATCTAGACTCCATCTGTGGGTATTGCTTTTGTGGAAACAAATAATTTGACAGATTTCCTTCATGTGTTGAGATATTTAAGATATAAGCTATTAAACTATATATTTTTATTACTGAATTATATATAAACTAAATTATTATCAAACTATAAGTTATTGGGAATAGTTGAAAAATAATGGTGAATTCTTAGCATTAATACGGTAAAAAATACTAAAACCATTCCTCTAAGAAAGCTGTCGCCATTTTGAAATGTTCCTTTACTATCATCATGCTGATACTTTAGAAAAATTACATTTATTTTTCTCATCATTTCAACGCTTAAACTTTAGCCTTGATTTTAAACTCTGCTCCTAATAAAAAGGGAACTATTCTAACATTTTTAACCTTAAAACATACAGTGTTCTGAAGATAAAATTGAAAAAAAATATTTCAAGTCAATGTAGTTGCAATGTTGGCAAAGTATATAGACACAAATTAAAAAAAGTAAATACAAACAACCAAACAAAAACACAGAAAAAAAAAAACAAAACAAAACCACCAAACCACAAAATCAAATAAATGTTAATATAGCTTTGGCAGAAAGAAGGTAGAACCAAATAAATTTTTACTTATCAATCTATTCTTTGATTGTGTCTTCTTGTTTCAATTTATTTCTGTTAGAACTGTTTGGGTTTGGTTTTTTGGTTGTTTTTTCTTATATCTTTGACTACCATGACATTATTAACCTTTGCTTTTGAATATGACAGTAATGAAAACTCTGTTCCTAAAATAGGAATTAAATACTCTCATAAACTCAATGGGAATAACACTTCCAGTCTGCTTGTGTCACAGCTTGAGAAGTAGAGTGAAGATTGTTGCACAGCCAACGTTCCAGGCAGGGACTGCATAAACTGTGTGGATAAGGAGTTTTAACAGCATGCAAAATGAAACAGGCCAAAAGGGCAATCTTTGACACTGTTTTATACACTTTGGTCTGAATTTCTGACAAGAGACAAATGCTGTAGCAACAGCTGCTCCTGCTCCCTTTCATTCCCTTTGCAGCAATTGCACAACCTCTCACAGCTTCCCTGCATCTTGACACAGTACTCACTATACATCAGCCACAGAGGAGTCACAGCATGTTTTCAATTTCAGCTGTCAAAAAAAAAAAAAGCATAAGGGAAGGGGAACAGTGCTGGAAAAAAAAAAAAAATCAAACCATTTCAATTTTGTTTGTGTTTCTTTGGTCACTTTTTATAGCTATGAAAATGCTGATAGTGGAACTAGTCATGTTATGCATCCTAATCATCCAGCTTAAATGATGAGCTTCATGGATGAATCTTTCTCACAGAGTGATATTTTTCTCAACTAATTTTATGAAGTATATTTTGATATTTAATATGTTGGCAGATATGGTTGCCTTCAGCAAGGAATGCAGCTAAGTCAATTTCACTGGCACAAACAATGCTACTGTATGCATTATCTCTCTTGATGCAGACAGGATACTTACTTTCCTTTTGAGTGTTTCACATTCTTTGTATATTCAGTCTGAAGTAGCCTTGGGAATAAGAACCAAAATCTGTTCTTAAATCTGCATTAACTGGCACTGCCAAATGCACTCCTATTTGTCACTGAACTTTAAATCAAAGTGAAATACAATAGATGTTACTAGATTGTGTTTTATTTTTGAAAGTGTACTGCATGTCTTAGTATTTACATGATTAGGTTAAATAGGAGACTTAAATATTTGCACATAGGCAAATATTAACTCGTAACTTTTACAATGTGGAGTGCTAGTACTCCCAAATTCATCATTATACAGATCTATCACTTGTTTCTCCTTTTTTTCCTGCTGCACTATTGGCCCTTAAATTGCATTCAGAGGCCCAATGAAATCAGCAATGAAGCATAAGTGAAAGTTCTGTTTCATAGTCTACTCTTCAGCTTGGCAGAAGCAATAATTCTGCACACAACACAGAATTTCTAGGTAATAATCTGGCAATTTGGAATAGATTCTCACTATAATTTTATAACAAGAAGGAAAATGTGTAATGCATTAATTTTAAATAAAAAATTACAAAATATTGTAATCTTTTGATCATTCACCCTGTCTCAAGTTCCTTAACGCTGATTGCAGTTTCTTAAATATTGCTAAATATTGCAAAATTTTGCAGAAAGAAGCAGCAATTCATATCTTCTTCATCTTTCTTTACCATTTTCATACTAGTTGCTTATCATATTGCTGATGATAGTAACCATTAGTGTCATATCCCCAGTGTTGAAGAAACTCACTTATGAGTTAGAACGCAAGAGAATTGGAATAGATGTGAAATATCTCCAGGGTAATGTGATGAGGTTTTTCTGACTGAGCTGTGATTCTTCTCTGGAAAATTCCTTGCCTCAGAATTTAGAAGGCTACTAAATACTGCTACATAGACGCTAATTACAATTACATTATTCGGTAGTTTTTTCCCAGAAGGAAATAAATTGGCACATTTATACTCTTACAGTCAGTCTGATTTTCTGGTATGGTCCAAGGGAACACCTTATTCAAATTAATAGTCTCAAGCAAGCAATGTGCTGTGCTATTTTTTAAATGGTAAATTCACTCATTTCAAATGTCAGCCATTGAAAATTTCATTAGTTCTATGCTATCCCAAGTGAAAATAGCAACACTCCACTTGAGACCTCAGCCTTGTGGGGCTTGGTGCTTCAGTGGTACCTCTTGCTCATAGATTTGAGTATTTATGCCGCACCAAGTTAATATAGAGTTCCATCTGCTGATGTAGTAATATTCGGCAACACAGCCCTTGTGAAACAGGTGGAGGGGTAGAAGATATCACTGATTAAAGAGGCAACTGATTCACATAGCTTTGTTTCTACTAGGCATGATTTTCAGTATCATGGGAGAATGGGAAAGTGGTAATGATACACCAAGGCACATTCGCTCTAATTGTTTTGAACAGGTGTTTCAGAGATCACAGCTACTGCTGTTGAAAAGTTCTATGGTGGTGGTTGAGTGAGAATATGACATGGAGGTGACGACTGTGGTTACAAGCTTGCATGGATGCAGTCAGGATGTACTTAGTGCACTTTGATAGGTCACTATATGCAACATTTTTTCTTCTCTTTGTCACTGTATAGGTGGCAAAATATCAAGTAATTTGCTCCGTTTCCTTTCTAAGTAATCCCTGCATTTGAGGGGGTAAACCCCAACAAACTGTGATACCATGAAATTAGGAGCATGAAAGAAACTTCTAACAACTGTGAGTGGTAATCCAAGTACAGCAGCGAGGAAAGGATACTTTCTGATGCAGTTAGTCAGAAAATTTATCTGATTTTTTTTTAGGCAACCTGACTCAACAAGCCAAACTTTTTCAGATAAATAACTACTACTGTCTAAGTACTACTAACAGTAAGGTACTTCTCCAGCTTATAGGAGACTCTTCTTCCAATCTGAAGGAAACAGGAGCTTGAAAATACTGCCCTTACACACTGTGGGTTTAATGTCTTCAAGACTAAGCTATTGCTGGAGGAATCGATAAGCAGGGGCACCAGAGGTGGTGCAAGCCCCTTCTCCTCTCTTACACTAGCAGCACATTCAAATTCCCAGAATAATTTATGCTTGCTGCAGAGCTGAAAGGCACAAACAACATATGAAACCAGGAGAGCACGTGAAACAAAATGTGGTAAGCCAGAACTTTTAGTTGCGAGTCTTCATTGTGAAGAGTTTGGGGGACAAGGTGAGAGAATTAAAATCTGAGAAATATCAGAGGCAAATACTTCAAAGCTAGTTAATTAAAGACTAAGGCATTTGTAGTCCATCTATGCAAAACTGTAACGTAACCCAGAGTCCTAAACATGAAAGCTTTGTCAGGTTACTCCCCCAAATCAGACTTTTACCATGTAAAGATTAATTTGTGAATTACGCAGCACAGGAAGTGAAGCCAGAGTATGTGCTTGTCTTCTTTGGAAATCGGAGACACAGGGAGTCCTACAACACACAACAGGCATGAAGAAACTGTTTTTTAAGAATTCTCCTACCACTAGTAAGCACAGGATGTGCCACATGCTATGCCATCCTGCTCAGCAAGCGTGAGGGGAGTTTATCTACAATACCCTGCATGGCTCACAGGAGAAACCAAGGACTCACCAGAGGTTAAAAAAATAAACCAACAATTAATTTTATTATAAACTTCCCTAGAACTGCACCAGGAGGAATAAAACTCCTGTCAGGCTCTTATTCTTACAAAAGACAAGGTAGAAGAAAAGGAGAAAGGAAACAGAAAAATAGGATTACCACATCATGGATTCGGTAATGTCTTCTTGGTCAGCAGGTGGAGAAAATTTTCTTCCTATAGTAGTTCCTTCCAGTTGTATTTCCTTGTGGTTAGTAAGTCCAATAGAATCCAGGGTAGAGAAACAGCACTCAACTGAATGAGGGCTGCGTTTATACAGGCTCAGGAGTCTCTTGGAAACCCCCACACCCCCCCCCTCACAGGTAAGACTCACCGCAATCCTCCCACAGGTAAAACTCACCCGCCAGAGATCTGCTGAGCTCCTGACAGTTAACTCTGTGCCCTGAAGGGCGCCGCAGCGTCTGTGCCGCTGTCTGCGGGCAGTTGATCTTCGCGGCCTCAGGGCAGTCACACAGGAAACCATTCCTCGCCTTCCTTGAGCGTGATCCGTGCTGTGGTCCCGGCCGTTGCTCGAGCGATAACGACCTGTCAGTGCCTTCTGTCTTTCGAGTTGCTTTGAGACAAAACACAAAAGGGGTCTCTTGATCGTCGCATACTTCACATACAGTCACAAAATATAGGCACACTGTAACAGCACAACGGAGCCATTGATAAAGCCCTTATTACCTTCTGGTTCTCTATGAAAACAACAAAACATTCTAATAAGAATCTGACAAAAAGTAGGATACCTTTCATTACAATATATTCAAAAAACACTAGCTGGTCTATTAAACACTCACTGTACCAATTGTCAAGACATGTTGACACAACAGTTAACAAACTGTATTTTTTATAACCGTTGTTCTTTAACAGTTTCGGAGGGCATTGGTGTTGTTTTGGTTTGGTTTGCTTTTTAATCTGAAAGGAGAGAATCCAGTAATTTTTTCCTTTATTTCAACCATTCTCTTTTCTTAATCTTTAACTCTGATATTTTTTGTTGTTTCTTTGAAGCATCTTTCTATTTTACAGTTCTCTAAGTACAATATAAAACCAATCATGCTTTGTAGTTACAGCGATTCATCTTTTAGCCACAATTAGTGCAGCTCACTCAAATACCATTCAAAATGCAAGTCTAAAATACTTCAGCTCATCACAAGGAAACCGATAAGGCCCTAAGCAGAAAGTAGTGATGTTACTATTATCTGTAGGCTTTGTTGAAGCCAACTAAAAGTCATTTATGCTTTTAAGATACTGAGCATTACTGTTCCAAGCTTTCTGAATCAGTCAGAACTGCTTTTCAGGCCATCACTGTATCTCTCAACTTTGTTCCCACTCTTCCAAACCTCTTTAAGAAGCAAATTTCAAGCAAGGCAACAAAATGGTCACAATGCTTAGAACTAGCTCTTTGTTTTTCCTAACACAGATGCAGTTAGAAGGCTTTTCTCCATATATACATTATTTGAATTCATGGCAGTTTCTTCTCATTAGCTTATTTTATCGTATTTTTCTTTATTTTTGATTACTTTGAAAATGTGGTAATATTAGACCTCACTTGCTGTTGTAATATTAGAAATAGCCTTGCTATTCATCCAGGGTTTTACATCATTTCACAGGTATGATGAACAGGACAATTTTCAGTACAGACCTCACTAATGCTTCTCCCTATTGCAAAACTTCTCTATTCTTTCCCTTTGTTCATGCAAATAGAGTCACTAATCTGTTAGAAGGCAGTAAATTTTACATCTAATAAATCTTACAACAATTTAATTCCCTAAAGTACCTTAGGGCAGTAACTTTCAAAGTCAAAAGCTTTTTGACAGTCTAAGCTCATTCTATTAATAATATCAAGCTTATCTGAATGTCTATGGATTCCTTCAGAGCACTCTGAAAGATTATGAAAACATGACTTCTTGATATAAAAACCAGTGTTGATTCTTCCCATAAATTCTATTTCTCCATTTATATACTAATTCTTTTTTGTATTTCACTTTAAAACAATTTTACTTGTTTTCCGTACCAGTCTTTTCCTCACATCCATACTGAAGCTTTTTTTAAAAATCATTTCCTTACTTGCTTCTTCCCTATCACTTGAAAATTAGGCCAATTTAGATGATAGTCAACTTACCAATTAAAAGTTTGGTAATTCCATATTTGATTTCTTTTAGAACTTTTGATTCAAATAATTTAGTTCTATGCTTTTATTGATTTGTTCTAAAAGTATACCATTAACATGTCAGTGTGTGGTATTTTCTTAGATTCTCGCCTATAAAGACAGAATGTGAAATAAGAATCTCCCTGAACTCCTTCACTATGAATGCTAATACAAATTATTCATTTAGCTTTTCTATTATGTTTTATCTTTGTTTTAGTGTTCCTTTTTTTAGATTATCATCTATCACCCCTCTCAATTCTTTGGATTTTTTTTATTTCTGATGTGCTATTAGAAGTTTTTAATACTAGTTTTAATGCCTATGGCAAGTTGCTCATGAAACCTTTTTTGTACCATCTTATAGCTTTACATTTTCCTTCCCAGGTTTTATGTCCTGCTTATGAAAAAACATTCTGCTTATTATAACCTCCTTTGTTAAGTATGCAACTACTTCAAATTTTTCTTTCTTTCTTTATTGTTGTCTTTTAAAGTCGTTAACTTTTACACAATTACTTTGAACCACTCTAGCCTGTCTCTTGCAATTGTTTTATTTTATAAACTTATTCTAATGAGATTCTAATGTTCTCCCTATCTGTGGTAGCTGAATACATTATGAAGAGAATCCTGTTGCTATGCTTAAAGATTTTCTGAAGAAAAATGTTTAAATGCTCAGCAAACAATAAATAGTACTATACTTCAATAAAATTGTTGCAAATATAAACCAGCATGGATAACAAAGTACTGTGAACTGAGCATGTTTGAAATGAGCAGCTTTTGAAAGGGGTCATAAAATAATTCTGAACAGGAATACCCAAAACCAGTGGGGGGCTGGAGGGGAAATACTTAGAAATTAATAATGGCAAAAAAATCAATTCTTAGAGTGTGGCAGATAATGGTTTACACATTTTACAAACCACACATATTAGCCATGCTTATGGGGAAGCAGAAACATCCTGGCTGCTGGCATCCCCACTGTACATCAGAAATATGAACTGCAACAGCTCATATTTACATTTCAGTATTTTCTCTCTCAGCATTCTTTACTATAACTGCTGGTTAGAGAAAACTGTTAGTCCACATTATTCCTTTCTGAAGAAAGGTGTCTAGAAAAATGAGACAGACTTTGCACAGACTCCTTAGCTGTTGTGGTTTAAACCCAGCCACACAGTTTCTCACTCACTCCCCCCCTTCCTCCCTCAGCTCCCAGAGGGATGGAGAGAAGAACTGAAATAATACAACTCCCACAGGTTGAGATATGAACAGTCTAGTAACTAAGGTATAACACAAATCACTGCTGCTACCACCAATGATAAAAATGGCAAGGGAAATATCGAGGGAAGAGAATGCAACGGCTCACCACCGACCAGTACCCAGCCCCACCCCAGCAGTGCTCTCACCCTTCTGGGTAACTGCCCCCAGTTCCATCCTGGGCATGACGTGTATGGAATGCCTCTTTGGCTTGTTTGGGTCGGGTGTCCTGTCTCTGCTTCCTCTGCTTTCTCCCGGCTTCCCCTCCTCCTTGGCAGAGCATGAGGCTCAGAAAGTCCTTGGTCAGACTAAACATTCTAAGCAATAGCTGGAAACATCGGTGTTATCAGCACTGTTCCCAGACTGCAAGTCAAAACAACAGCACTGCACCACCTACCAAGGAGAAAAAATAACGGCTACTGCTGAACCCAGGACATTAGCTAACACATTTTCCCTACTAGCAATCATGTAAATTGATCTGATTTTCTGTGTGTGGTGTCCAAAGGAGATCACAAGCGTTTCTGATAACACCGCAGGATCTTACAAGAAAATTCATAGGAAGTCAGAGAGGATGCAGCACATCCTGAAGACAGGTAAATGCACTATGAAATTTTAATTCCCATTTCTCCTTGTTAAGGATACATGGAAATAGTGCAGTCATATGAGAAGTGGATTCATGTGAAACATTTCACTAATGTAAAAAAAATAAATCATGATACTGTGGACTTGGTGCCTAGACTAAATGTAAAGTTTAGTGAGAGCTTTTGCCTTTTTTCAGCTCATTGAAATATTTCTTGATAAATTTTACTTAGGAATAGACTTGAACTAGAAATTATATGCTAAAACTCTGATTCATGGGCTTGTGCCAAAACTAATAAAATTATTTTTTTCATTGTCTTTTATAATAATATCAAAGATAAGCTGCTGCGTTACAGTCCCACTATTTTTGCTTCAGGTAAAATATATTTTTTTACAGATTTGCATTGCCCTGTGTTCTCACTGAATTTGGGACAGAGAATATCAGTTATTTCTGAAAATTAGAATAGGGCTTGCTGCTTCTTTTATATAAGTTGAACCTAATAAGTTTCTAAAACAGAATGAGATCAGCTAACGATGTGCCATTTGGAAGATATCTCCAGATTACCAAAAAGGATAAATGACTCTGTAATTCAATGGAAGATATAAATAACCTTGCTTTTAGCTAAGTATAAGTGGTTTTACAAATGGCCATGAGCCTAATCATGCCCATAAGATTAGAGATAAGTATTTTTTTCTCCAGCACTGTTTTCTGAATAAATTGACCTTTCTTAAGGTTTCTTCAACCTTGTATACAAAAGTTGTCTGAAAGAATAAATGAATCTGTCCAGTTGGACCAGCATGGCAATACACATAATCATTAAAGAAGAGATATTGTCACCAGATACTCAGTTTCTGATTCTGCAGATTAAGATACTCTCAATTTTAAGCTAAAGCACCTGCTAAATTAAAGACCATGGTGTTGTAAGACACTCTTCAGCGAGAGAACTGACAGACATTACATAGAATCATAGAATCACAGAATAGTTAGGGGTGGAAAGGACCCTAAGATCATCTAGTTCCAACCCCTTTGCCATGGGCAGGGACACCTCACACTAAACCATGCCACCCAAGGCTCTGTCCAACCTGACCTTGAACACCACCAGGGATGGAGCATTCACAACTTCCTTGGGCAACTCATTCCAGTGCCTCACCATCCTAACAGGAAAGAATTTCTTCCTCATGTCCAATCTAAACTCCCCCTGTTTAAGCTTAACCTGTTACCTATTGTCCTGTCACTACAGTCCCTAATGAAGAGTCCATCCCCAGCAACCCTATACTTCCCCTTCAGATACTGGAAGGCTGCCATGATGTCTTCACACAACCTTCCCTTCTCCAGGCTGAGCAGCCCCAACTTTCTCAGCCTGTCTTCATACAGGAGGTCTTCCAGTCCCCTGATCATCCTCGTGGCTCTCCTCTGGACTTGTTCCAACAGTTCCATGTCTTTTTGAGGACACCAGAACTGCACACAATACTCCAAGTGAGGTCTCATGAGAGCAGACTAGAGGGGCAGGATCACCTCCTTTGACCTGCTGGTCATGCTCCTTTTGA
>WYDI02009133.1:737-41854 GCA_009867235.2 Psittacus erithacus | reverse complement strand
GGTGGTGAGGCACTGGAATGGGTTGCCCAGGGAAGTTGTGAATGCTCCATCCCTGGCAGTGTTCAAGGCCAGGGTGGGCAGAGCCTTGGGTGACATGGTTTAGTGTGAGGTGTCCCTTACCAAGGGGGGGGTGGGGGTGGGGTTGGAACTAGATGATTTTAAGGTCCTTTCCAACTCTTAACTATTCTATGGCTCTATCTATAACTGAGATTTTTGGATAATTCTTCCAACATCTGACATATGATCATAGAATGGTTTGGGTTGGAAGGGACTTTAAAGATCACCTGGTTCCAGCCCCCTGCCATAGGCAGGGACACCTTCCATTAAACCAGGTTGCTCAAAGCCTCATCCAACCTGTCCTTAAACACTTCCAGGGATGGGACATCAGTTTATAAGCTACTAAAACTGGGTTGGAATTCTAATTTAATCTTTTGAGTACCCTTTTATTAGCTTGTAGCTGAAGTGCTAGATGTCTGTCTTTGATATTGAATGTTAAATATTTGCATTCTTTACATAAATAGGATACAAGTCAGTTCCTGCCCTGAAGAACTTAACCTAAAACAGTCTATCTTTTTAATTGCATTTGAATACTTTTTCAGGTGACCAGCTCCTGACTAGACATCACCTCAATGTTATGATTTAAAAAAACAAGTCAGTATTTTCTCCATGACACAAGTCATATAAAGAAAACTGTTTCAAGAGTTCGGAATATTCCATTGCAGTGAAAACCTTAATTGAAAGCGGTGTGGTATGTTTCCATGTGACTTAAAGTGGAAGCTGGTGATACCCGCAAGACCTGTTTAATATTTTGTAAAATTCTTGATATTTTAATTACAATAATTGTGATCCCTCTCTGTTGGATCACAGTGTTGGTAGGGCCTGTTTTCAGCCTGTGTGACTCATCTTTATTCTTTACTGAATTCTTCGTGAGTCCCTGACTGGCATAAACTAAACCAGAGCTTGTTAAAATGTCTCAATTTGATAGGTGACAGCTGTAAGTTCTGATGAAATTATTTTCCTTTTGAAAAGAAAAGGGAGGAAAAAAAAAAAAAAGTCCAAACCTTAAGTATTAAGATTACTGTTAACTGTTAGAGATGGTTAATAATGCTGGAATACGGTTTGTTTTGCACATTCTGTATCTGTGCAACAATTGCCTTTCAGTGTAGTATGCTTCTTCCTTTGATTTGCACATTTTGCCCAGTTCAGCATCTTTGCTTCCTTGATTGTTTTCTGTTCTTTTCAGTCTGTGAAATCAAATGACTTATTCTGTTTTCAGATACATGTCCTTCATGCAGTTTTTTGTGGTGTTCTTCAGTCTCTTTTGTGATAGATCCTGAACGACAATTTTATTAACGGTCATTTTCCATTTGTGATTTTTTTTTTTCACTGTACTATTTCCTTTTTCTCTCCTCTTGTTGGGCAGTCATAAAGCACTTATATCCCTTCTTCCAAACTCAGGTGGCCCTTTCTAGCACTAAGTGGTGTTAAATTCTCAATGATTTTTTTTAACTGGGAGGGAAGGCTGATGACAGCATCTATTTATGCAACCTGTCTCTTCTCTTAGACCATTTGATCAAGTAGCCCGCTGATCTGTGTGGCTGTCCTAAATCTGTTTTAAGTCCTTGTGGTTACAGCCTGTGTGAATTGGTAATATTCTCTGAATTGGCACTTAAACTTTCCTGATCAAGGAAGTTGGACTCTTAAACTCTTAGTAGACTGTTGTATGCAGTACATCTGCATCAACTTTCTTTTTCCTGTACACCTTCTCAGATCCATTTAAAAAATACCTGTGCAAGTCTTGCCTAAACCTTAACCTTTGCAGTTAACTCATTACTGAATACACTGAAAATCTAAAATTCAGGATAATTGGTTGGTAGAGAAAGATGCACTGATAACATTGGCTTGAGTATTTCCATCCTCTTTCTATGAATAGGGAATTGTATTCCACTGTAATATAGTCTTTTGCACCAAGTAGTATAATTCAGTTATATGATGCAGTATAATGTTATCATCATTTCTAGAATGTCTTTAATTTCTTTCCTCTCTACAAATACCGCTTGTAGTGGAACAATGAATCTTTGTTTGAATCTCCTGAAAAACTGAAGCCTTCTAAACTTACTAACTGATGCTGATCTCCATTTTTTTTTCTTTGCTTGCGCAAATTTACCAGCTGCTTGCGCTGAGAGGCCTTTATCAGATACATTGTGAACAAATACATTAATTGGTCTGTTTGTCAGTTGCTGTCTAGGGATAACATGCTCCCATTTCATTTCCAGCTAGGTTCTCATCTTTCATATTTGCCTCAGCCTCATACGCATGTGAGATACATCTGATCAGTCACAAAGCAGGCCTGTAGCCATTTCTTGCAGAACCTAGGGAGGAGGTTTGTTTTCTCTACTTGGGATTCTGTGGCTATTGCTACTTTCTGGCTTTCAGAAAACCCTCTCCAATGAGAAGTATTATTCCAATACCTAAAGGGGGCCTACAAGAAGGCTGGAGAGGTCCTTTTTACAAGGGCATGTAGTGACAGGACAAGGGGGAATGGCATTAAACTAAAAGAGGGAAGATTTAGATTAGATACTAGGAAGAAATTCTTGTGAAAGTAGTGAGATATGTAAGTAGGTTGCTCAGAGAAGTTGTGGCTGCCCTATCCCTGGAAGTGTTCTAACCTGGACAGGGCATTGAGCAACCTGGTCTAGTGGAAGATGTCCCTGCTGAGTGCAGGGGGATTGGAACTGCATGATCTCTAAGGTCCCTCCCAGCCCAAACCAGGCGGTGATTCTGTGGTGCTCTTTTTCTAATGCTCATAGCATTGCTGAAGAGCAATAGATTCTATTAGAATAGAATAGAATAACAGAAGTGATCTATTCTGCCTGTAGAATTAGGACTTTCAGTGTTATATGTGATCATCTTGGGACAAGCAAAATCAGGAATTTCAGAAACTTCTGGAGACTGAGTCACCCTTAGTTTTACTCACTTTTTTCTGTATTTGAAGTGTCACCATATTTTTAAGAGGTAGGGGTTTTGATTCTATAGATGCTGTTAATGCTTGCCTCTAGCTTTTGAAAATTACCCCACGAACAAGTTTAAATTTGCAAGCATGGTAACAAGTACTGAACCTTTAAATGACAGTAATTCCCGCAACATACTAAAGCAAATTTAAAAACCATTGCAGAGAAAAGGAAGCCTACCTTTCACACCTCTTGTGAATCCAGTGGTGAAACTGCCTGACTGAATCTATTACAGAGAATGCAGCTCATTTTTTGACCATTTCTGTTAATTTTGGGGGGAGGTATTGAACTACCCATTAATTTGGCAGGGTTTTTTACTGGGATGGTTCTAGAGAGCTGTTAGCTGAAGCTCCCTAGTTCTTTTTGGTTTTATAGTACCTGGAAGCTGAGAATTAAGTTGATGTAATTGAAAACAGCCATATGGGAGTATATCTATATATAGTAAATTATATTTCAATATGGCTTTAGGTCAAGTTAATATCTTCTTGTAAAATAATTGTTCTGTTCCTATGTAGGGCAGCCAGTTATTAATTCTCAGTTCTGCTGGACCACTGTTCTATTGCTTTGTGTTGGGGTGGAAGTTTTGAACATGGTTTGTTTTCTTGGGGCAAAAACTGTTTTATCTCCAAATTGTTGCAGAGAAAGGGAGAAGCTGAAAGCACTTTAATTGCCCACTAAATATTTTACTCGTGGAACAGGTGTTTTGATTCTTTTGGGTAGTTTTGTCTTTATTTCAGAGATTATAAGATGCTAGATAATATCTTGAGTATGATCTGGTGTAACTACTGGTGAAACCTGTGACTTGGTTCACAGTCCTTCCAGGTGCTCAGAGATGCTTGTTACACGTTGGCTTCATGTTTTCAGCAAAGCTTTGTTTTGTTTGTTCTGTGTTACTTTTTTTTCCCAAATCTGGAGCTGTTCCTTCACATGAGCATGACACAATTTACTGCTTGCAGTTGCTATGTTCGTGTTTGGCAATGAAGGGAAAAATGCCTTCTTGGAAATGAAGTGTTTAAATCTGAGATTATCATAAGGGGCCAATGCCCAATTTATAGCCTCCAGTATCTTGAAGAACAAGATCAATGTGATGCATTTTTTTGTTTCCCTTTAATATCCCAGTAAGTGTAAGTTGATGTGATTTCTTTGTTATGAAGATGTTGACCCTTAGCTCTGATAATCCCATGGCGCCTTAGTCACTGGGTATAATCAGTCACATGTTGTGCTTTCTCCCATAGTGTTTGTTATAAGCTTTTGCATTATGTTCTTACAAACAAAATTGCTGCCTTTGAAATGCTCTCTGAAACTCTTAAAACTCTGCTTTGATTATTCGTAAGGATTTATGGTTGGGATTTTTTATATATATAATTTTTCATTGATATGTCTGTTGCCTTGCAGTCTTCTTTGTGTCTTCTAACTTGTGTTGTACTTGGATTCCAGATTTTTTGGTTGGACAGCGTAGTTTTGTTTTCATTTTCACTAGTGTGGTTTTTGTTTAACAACACAGTCATGGGGTGAATTGATTGGGAGACTTCATTGTAATTATCTTTGAAGTTGTGAAAGAAGGCTGCTGTGGTCTTTTTTTAGCTAAGGGAATTGAATAAACTTCAGTGAAGAGTCTTCTGTAGTAAACCTAGGAAGAGGTTTTGAAGGTGAAATGAATATGTCAACATAAGTGGAACAAGTGTATTAGTATCTTGCAAACTTTTTTGTGACTCCTCCATAAGCAATGGAGGACCATCTTGTCATGTGAACTCTTAATTGCATCAGAGCATACTCCGATTTAGTGATGGCAGAACTTTATTGTTCCCCTACTAAAGGTTTAGTTGCTCCAGAATCTTTCTGGGAAGCTCCTTTCCTTGGCTTTTGGAGAGTTCATTGTTCATTTATACACTTAAAATTACAGGCTTCTGAGAATTTTCAAGAGTGATGCAAGCTTTAGAAATGCCAGCTCTGTAGCAATTGCATAAGTAGGTTGGGTTGTTGCCTCTAAAGAGGAGTAGCTGGGAACTGCCAAAAGTGAAATTGTCTAATATCACAGAGGAAATTGTATGTTAGCTCATAAAGTTAATGCTTTTGTTCCTGTGACTGTTTTTCTCTCAGGTTGTATTTACAGAATGCAGTGCTTACCCAAGGTTTTGCTGTGTGTTCTGAGCTGTTTTGTCATGAGAGCTTATGGTTTCTTGTACGTATGAAGTGTTGCTTTTCTCCTCCATATAACAAACTGTTAGTTTTCTGTAAATGTGGCAGTATTTTTTTCTGTCTCGCCTTGTTTAAAAACTGCAGTATGTTTGGTTTTAGTACTGTTAATTATCTACTTGACATATTGCAAACTGAGGGAGATCATAGAAGAGAACTTTATTATTCACGCATTACAGATGCAGCAATCAAGTTATGTTAAGTTTAAAGCAATTCAGTTGTCCTTTAGATTTTTACAATGTGTACATCAAACTTGTGGAAGATGATTTGTGCACACAGACTCCTATCTAGTGAATGGTATTACCAGTATATGGTCTGATTTGATGACTTCGTTTCTCCTCCAAATTCAGGACAAGGACTTTGGAGTAAAACTGCTTTTCATCTTTGATCCTGCTTTCATCTTATGCCGTTTTACAGACATTTTCTTTGGTGTTTCTGCTTGGTCCTTATGTCTCATTCTGGTTTGGAAGGCAGTTTTTCTTGGAGGCACCATTTATCTGCAGATAAGTAAATAATGTTGTATGTACGTGTAGATACATGGATAAAACAAGTATTTCCTTGTACCTTCAAGATCATGTAAGTTTAGATTTTTGCTAGAACCTCTGCAATTGTCATTGAGTTCAGATAGGAAACGCTATGACATTTATGTACATGACTAAAAATCATCCCTGCTATAACTGGACACTTTATGGATTGTTTTTCTGTCCTGCACGCTTCAAATTGAAAACATGAAAATTTAAGACGACTTTTTATTGCATTTCAATAGATATACTTTTTATTTCTGTATTTCTTTTAATATTAATAAAGCCAAAGTTGTATTAAAGGCTGAATCCTCTTAACAGTTACACTTTTGATTCCTTTAGTTTCCCTGCTTAGTAGAAGCTTTGGCAGCAGTAGCTATCTCTAATTGCGGGTTTGCTTCTTGGTTTAGGGCTTCCCTGTGATATCCTAGAATAGCTACTGTGATGGCCTTAAGCCATTAATATCTCATATTGGAGGAGACCTGTGGACAGTGGAGGATTTAAATAAAGCATAGCAGAAGTGACTGGCCAACTGCCAGCTAGAGGACAAGTGGCTTCCCTTAAAATGACTGACAGATCTTGAGCAGGCTGGATTAGATGGTGACGAAGGAGTAAACTGCAGGCTTTCCCCAAGGTTTTGTATGGTCTTTCTTGCCTCCTGCATCCTGGGGGGGGGATGTGGTGGAACCCTCTTCTCAAGAGGGAAGCATATTCTACAGAATCGTCACTTCTTTTGTTACAAACAAATTGAGTAAATGGATCCAAAATAAGGGTTTTGTGGTCAGACTTTTTTTTTCTTTTCTTTTACGCGTGGCAAAGGAAATTATAACACTTTGCATACTTGTGAAGAGCAGCAGTGCCAGAGTGCTGTAACAGTTTTAACCTGACTTGATCTCTACTGTAATCCCAAATCCAGCAATCCCCTTTGCCTTGGTTCGTTATCTCTGATGTCTGCAATGTAAATGCCATGTTGAAGAATTAGGTATTAATCCTTTTTTGAGTTACTTCAGTACTGAAGGTCACAGAGTGTTTTCTTGAGGGGCAGCATTAACAAATTTAGGCTGCTTTGGGGTTAACACATTTAAAACCTCAAATCTTCTCCTTCTAAAAGTAAGTTAAAATAAGCTGGGGGGGATTTTGATTTTTTTTTTTCAGCAGTGCCTTTTTTGACTACGGAATACTTGTAGCTTTCCTTGATGTTTACTTTTGATTAGCATTGAAGCGAGGAACCGAGTTAGAATATTCACAGCAGCTGTAAGACCTGTCCCTTGTACCTTTGTAGTTTCACCTCTGAGTTAAGATCACACATAAATAGTGAACACTGACACAAATTCTATGGTTTATCAGAATTCCAGTAAACCTTCTAAGAAGTGTAACTAAAAGTGTTGGACCAAAAGTTATCATAGCTTCAAGGGGTTGATGAGTACACTCGGCAGTAGGTACAGGGGAGAGAACAGTTTATGCTGCAGTCACAGAACAGAAACTGTAACCAAAGAGGAAGGTGGAATAGAAGAGTATGTTGGCAGGCTTATGTCACTAGTCTTAAACAGCTAGCTCGAATTGTAACAGATGCTGAGGAGTTACGGATGTATCATGCTGGATAGTTGTATCCTCTCAAAAATTGTGGCTGCCAGAAAATAAAATGCCTGTATCTCCTCAAAGGAAACTGTAAATTGGTTGGACAACAATGTGTTAACTAAATGTAACTTTTTTTTTTATCCTGAATGAAACCTGTTAATTGTCTATACATCTTTTAGATTATTTTTTTAATAGAAAATATTATTTGATCTTCTAAAGCATTTGGCATTTCTGTAACTGCATTATCTGGGCCTTTAAAACATGCTTCTCAGTTTTTTCAACTCTTGTAGAATCAACATTTGCATAATGTTTGTGTATGTGAATAGAAGATAGAGGAAAACATTAGCAATCCCTTGGTTAAATTTTGAGTTGTAAAATAACATGAGTCTTTCCATAAGGGTTCAAAAATTAGATGATAGCAGTTTCCAGTTTTTCTCTGTGTGTTGGACAAGTTTGGCTTAGTGTCTTCAGCTTGAGAAGCTTCGAGTATTGTGTTATAGCTTGAGTCAGAGAAATTAAAAATCATTAGAGAAATTCCTAAATAAATGAAACTCCTGCACTAGAATAAACAGCCTTCCTGCAAGGTGGGGTTTTTTTTCCCCTCACGGTTTATAGGTTTTCCCAATAACCAACAGTCATAACTGGCAAAGCAGTTGTGCCCCCAAAGTACTTGGAATAACTTTAAAAGCAAGTTCCAGTGTGGTTTGTGTAGTGGTTTTGTTTGTTTTATTTTCATATATATATGTTTTAAATATATATATGTTATATATATATATTACGTTTTATATATATGTGTGTGTATATATATATGGGGTGCATCTTAAAATTTGATGCATGTTGAATCCAGTCTTTATCTCTGTATAAGCAGGGAACTCTTTAACAGGTCATAGGAAGCACTAACTAAATACCAAGATTTAAGGTCAATACAGAAATTGCATAGTTTACTTCTGCAGATGGATGTTGTGTTCAGAGGTGTAGGAGGAAGTAACTGTAATCTGTTGCTGTAATATTCACCTGTTTTCTGCTTGAGTAAAGAATTAAACATAATGGATACTCTTCCATAAAAATACTCTAAATTTTTTAAGGTACCATTGCAAGACTTCTTTGGTAAAGACCATGTTCTGTGTTTCTTCCATGACCCATGTTACTCTGTAAATTCAGTATGTGAAGCCATTAAAGTTTTGTTAATAATAAAAATTACTGATTTTAATGGGAAACTTTACTCAGTAAAGAGCAGGCGAGCACAACTGAATGAACTAGCTGAATGCCAGAGTCCTTTACAAGTCACATTTGTAGTCTGTGCTGTGGTACCATTACTGTTGCTTCTATGTTTTTCTTCCTTGCCTTTTCCATGTAATCCCTTGCTTTTCTGCATAACCTGCTTACTTGTAACCTGTTTAATTCCTTCTATTGAATATGTGGACAACTGAATATTCACTCCAACGGGTAACAAGGTGCCCAGATTGACGCTCCAAATGCCAGAAGTGTAATGAGATGGTTTCCAACTTTCAGATACTATATTGGACTTGTGGACAGACAAGGTGATAGCTGTGAAATATGCAGTGGGACTCTTGCACAGATTTGATTACCAGAAGGAGTGGGGCACAAGCAGAGCTGAAGCTGTGAAAATTGTAATTGTTGAAGGTTTAATGAACTCTTGTCTTGGTTGGGTTTGTCTTGCAAGTCATAGAACCTAGGTTGACAATATGGAGTCAGCAGTGAAAGTGTCATTGCTTTGAAGTTGCTTGAACTTCTACATGCCTTCTAGTTGAATGATCTTGAATTTTTTGGCTTCACTTAATTCTTTTGCATCACAAGGTCTGACTCAACATTTGTATGATTTTGAGAACCTCAGAGGTAGATTTGTTCTCTTAGTATTTGAGTAGAAACATTGTGCCTAAGAGGGCTGCTAATTCCAAGGAGGTAATTTGTGAGAGTTGCACTCTCTTACCTGGCAGGGGAGACACCATAATCAAGCAGGTGGTTTTCCCAGGGCAAGGCTCATCCCTTGCACTCTGGGTGTGCTGACGGCTGCTATTTCCCTAAATGTGGGAAACTCAATTGCATAATTTGTGGGTTTTTTGGTTTTTTGATTTTTGGGTTTTGTTTGTTGTTTTTTTTTTTTTTCTAATGAAGGTAGGCTGAGAAAGTTGAGGCTGTTCAGCCTGGAGAAGGCCGTGTGAAGACCTCATAGCAGCCTTCCAGTATTAGAGACTGTAGTGGTAGGATAAGGGGTAATGGGTTAAAACTTGAACAGGGGAAGTTTAGACTGGATATGAGGAGGAAGTTCTTTACTGTAAGGGTGGTGAGGCACTGGAATGGGTTGCCCAAGGAAGTTGTGAATGCTCCATCCCTGGCGGTGTTGAAGGCCAGGTTGGACAGAGCCTTGGGTGACATGGCTTAGTGTGAGGTGTCCCTGACCATGGCAGGGGGGTTGGAACTGGATGATCTTAAGGTCCTTTCCAACCCTAACTATTCTATGATTCTATACTTGAAATACTCTTATGCAAAGTGAGCACTTAGTAGTTGCTTCGCATAAAACAATAAGACACCAAGTTTGTGGTTTGTTTGTTTTTTTGGGGTGGGTTTTTTTGGTTTTTTGTTTTGTAAGTGTTAAATTCTGGGGTTTGGCTGTTAGTCTGCACTATTATCAGTTCTTATTTTAAGTCCAGTCTTAGTTTTGGGTAACTGTGTTGTGATATCCCAATTGTAAGTAGATTTTTTTTTTCCAGTAACTGCAGTGAAAAGCCTAAAAGGTGACTTAATTACTCTGAGTCAAACAGAAATGCCAGATTCCCTGACTGATACTATCTATAACATCTCCTTTACAAGTTTCTTTCTGTAGTGTACAGATGAGGTATTCCTGTTAAGTATACTGGAAGATAACTGGTAACACATATCTTTGATTCACGTGCTCCTCTCAGGCTAAGACACAACTTCTTTGCATTGAATAATTTGTTGGAGGGTGTTACAGTGGTGGTTTTGTTATTATTTTGGTTTAATTTTTTTTTTCTCCCCACACTGTTTCTGAATGTGGTAGATGAAGGTGTTCTTCTTGCTGATTTTTTTTCACTCAGACTTTGTTCTTGTTTGTCTTGTTTTAAGCCATTTTTCGTGTGGTGCCTACAGAAACTGTGGGTACGTCTTTCATCTGTGCTCTGGTAAACTCCTTTTATGCTTTAATTGCTCCAGTAAGTCACATATGAAATATGCAAATTACAGTAGGTGAGATCTTGTATGTTTCTGTGACCAATATCTGATTCAGATATAGAAATATTAAATTGGCTTAAAGCTTCCTGGGCTTCATCTGATATTAATTTTAACACATATTTAAAGCACTGTATATGTGTCTGTGGTGTGTTCTATTAATGCAAAAGTTTTTAGATCCTTGATAACAAATACCATCCTTTTTTGTTTGCCGACTTGTCTGATGTTTGAAGAACATGATGCTGACCCATGACAGGCAAAGCTTTAGTATTCTTGTTAAACAGCAGTCACTTAATAAAACCAACAAACCAAACCCAAACTTCTCTTCACCAAGCTGGCAGTGCTTCATTGTTAAAGCTGTATGAAAATGGCAAAGCATGGAAAATGAACTCAAAGGATGATGATGATGAGGAGGAAGAATTCTCTGCAGCAGGTAATTTCCGTAAGTCCTTGTTACAGGGAAGAATGTAAAAAAGGTAGAGAAGCATTTTTGTCTGTGGAAGAGGAAAAAAGGTCTTTTGAGTAGGCTCTTTTTAAATGCTGACTGCCACCTTCTGCAGTCTTTTTTCTTACCACTCCCGTTCCTTTCTAGTTGTAGTAGTGGATGACGCAAAACACCATTTTGCCTAACTTGAGAATTGAAGTTGATTATCCTGATGATCCCTAGTTCTTCCCCCCAGCTGACATGGTTTGGTTAACTGTTTCACTTGCACACTGTAATTTTTTTCTTGTGATAACAAAGATAATTAGTAGTGTAGAAGGTTCAGGAGCAAATATAGGAAGCACAACGTACAATGTCTTGACAACACCCTGTGAGGTGTGCATTCACAAAAACACAAATGCAGAAACATTAGTAATCATAGAATGATTTCGGTTGGAAGGGACCTTAAAACTCATCCAGTTCCAACTCCCTGTCACTTGCGGGGGCACCTTCCGCTAGACCAGGTTGCTCAAAAGCCCCATCCAACCTGGCCTTGAACATTGACAGGGATGGGGCAGCCACAGCTTCCCTGAGCAACCTGTGCCAGTGTCTCACCACCCTCATGGTGAAGACTTCCTTTCTAACATCTAATCTAAATCTGCCTTCTTTTAGCTTAAAGCCATTTTGTTTCTATGGGAAGCTTTGGTGCATAGGTCTAACGGCCATGGGTGTAACAGCCAACTGCGCTGTCAGGGCTGTTTGCATGTTTAAGACCATTTACATCAAGAATGAGCTTACTATGCTTTTTTTGTATGTTGCTTCAGAAAATAAATCTCTGATAACTACTCCTGTACATGTACTAAACAGATCTTAGGAGACCATTCTTGCCGCTTGTCCCATTAATTCATTGTCTTGGTATAAAAACAAAAGCTTTGAAACAGTATAACTTTTAAACTGTTCCAGGAGTTCATTTGTATTTGTAGTCCCTCACATACCACCTCTTGAGGACTGCATCTGAGATGAATCCTAAGCTGACATTGTGGCTTGCTGGCCTTTAAACACTGTTTCTGCTTTTATAGAAGAAGAAAACGAATTGAATGGTGATACTGTAATTTAAGTCTCAGCTATTCACAAAAAGCTGTAGATCATGCAGAAAGGTGGCATGCAGTCAAACTGATCTAGGAGGTGTATTCTGCTGACGTGTGCTGAAGAACTGTTTTGCAGTCTGATGTCTTGCTGTGTACAAGCTGTTTTGTAAAACACTTTCAGCTTAGAATTTAGACTCTATTCCTAATTTTGCTAATTGCAGATTTCCTTTTTTATTTTCTATCCACAGGAATTCATGTCTTTCACTAAGAGGAAACTTGTCAAGATAATTACACTTAACTATCCTACCTTGGAGGAGCATGTACAAAACTGATCTTTTAGTATTTGAAGTAACTACCAAAGAAAGATAAATCAATAAGCATATTTTTATGGGTAATTTACAGAAGAAAACCAGACTGAAGTCCAGTAAGAGGTTATCCTTACTGGCTTATCCAGTCCTATCAGTAAAACGGCACAGCCGCTGAAAGGAGAAAAAGAGGATAATTGGAGAATAAAATTGAAAAGAATGCTTTTTCTTAAAGGAACAAACTACATGTTATATAAACTCCTGAAATACTTTAGTGACATGTTTTAACTTCCGTACTTCTGCAGTATTCAGTGTTCGGTCAGCATTCTGTTGGTAGACTCTGGACTGTTACTTCATCTGTAATTGTTTCTGTGTGTATACGTAATGATTTTGCTGCTGTTTAACCAGGAATAACTTGTAGGGATCTAGGAGCATTCAAGAAAATGTTAAGACTATTCTAAAATAATAATGCTATTCAAAGTATTTGTAGTATTCCAGCCACTTGTTCTAATTGTGTAACTCAGGAGAAGCTACTGCCACTCCAGCAGTGTGATAGTACTGCTATCCAGATGCAGCTGAGGAAAACATGGTTTATACTGGGCTTAGGTGCCAAGTAAATCTGCTGGTGAGTGTTGATGCTGTAAAAGCTACATTTCTTCAACAGACCACGTGTCAGTCATTTCTAAATGTACTAATAAAGTGTATACAAAAGGATACTCTTCATGGCGAGGTGTTCCAAGTATGGATCTGGCAGGAAATACTAACGTTATAATCATTTTTTTAAAGTGGGCAATCTTGAGTTTTATCGGAATCTTGTTACTCTGCAGTCATTTGTATAAACTGACTTCTCTGCATCAGAGGTGAACTGACATGCCGTTTGGAGTTTTTACAGTGACTTTTGTCTGTATAAATGAATATAATTTTAAAACTATAAATAAATACATCTGTGAAGTGTTATTTTGCTGAACTACTACTTACCCGTTCTTAAACAGCAAGAAAATACTTGTCCTATTTAGCACTTGTGTTTCGGGGCTTATATTGTATTTCATAGGGTATGTACATGTACTGATTGTTCTTGGGAACAAACAAGCGACATTTTGTATTGCTGTTCAGAACATGATGAAAAATGCCTGCCCCCAAGACCCAAATCATTAATCTTCATCTTTGAGGATCAGGTCTTTGGTATAGAGGAACACCTTTGTGTTTGTCCAGGTCACAGCTGTGCAAACAGGAATCTTGGCATGAGTAGCTTCGACATTTATTTATACAAAAGGGAAAAAAAGAAGATTAAAATATCTTTAAAACTTAGACGTTCGGGTTCTCCTGTGAAGATGAACACTTGGCACATCATAGCAGGTAACTACTTTTTAAAATTCCTTATTTGAATACTATGTAACAAATACTGAATAATCATGTGGGGTTTATATTTTCACTTACTAGATTTTTCTGTGTTTTTGTAGATATCCAAGTTCCAGTCCTGGATAGGTAAGTATTCTTAACACTTTTTAGCAGTAATTTTTGCAGAAAAATTAAGTTGAGGTTTATTCACTTTTTTTTTCTTCTTTATATTTTTTTGTTACTTCCTTTAGATAATTCGATTATGGCATCTAGATGCATAGTAAGACTCCTTACAAACATTGCACTTAGTTTGTGAACAGAAAAAAGTTATTTCTGTGTTTTAATTTTTCCCGCTCAGTTTTCAGAAGCATTTTATGCTTCTAGGCAGATTGCTTCTAGCAGCTTTACTGGAAATTAACTTTCTGCCAACACTTAATCAAGGATGCAAGTGCCCTGAACAGTCTTCTAATGTAGTAACGATTGTATATTTGTGTGTGCATGTGCATAAGCGCATTGGTTTTAATTCAACTTTCTCCTTTAATTTGCAGCTTTCCAGTCTGGTGTTTTTCTTGCCTCTTCATGACCTCGTGTCTTGAGCAGCCTAGCTGGATCCCCTGGTTCCTGTTTCTTCTTGTTTCAAAATTCTGCTTTCCCCCATTTTACACCCCCTCCCCCTTTACATTCATATACATACATTAGGCTTTTACTACCCATTTTGGTCTTCACTGGTTTTTCTAAGACTTTGGGTTCCATCCAAGATTTTCCACATGGCACTGTTGTCCTGGATTCCCTGCCACAGTGGAATAAGTTTCTCTTGTAAATATCTCAGTCACACTTTGGAGATTTTAGGAACCTGATGGTCCTCCTCTGTGTTTTTATTCTGCTACTTTGTCTTGTTGTAAGTAGACACTGGAGAAGTGAAGGCTGTATCTTCTCCTGCTCCACTTACAAAGCATATCTATTAACTTTCTTAATGAAGCAAGAGTACTTGTGGATTGTGAGGGATAAGTGACGTGAATGTGTTCTGGAGGTAAAAAAGGCGAACAGTCCCCCCCATCAACACATCTCTTGGACATGTTTAGATTCATGAGATGTTCTGCTCCTTCCTGTCCTTATTAGGAAATGCAGACACATGCTTCCAGGCTAAATGTAGTTCCTCCTTTTTTTTTTTTTCCTCCCTCTCCCCCCCTTCTGTAAAGTAATCTCCGTATTTTTGTTCAATGTTGTGTAATTTTTGAGAAGTCTTCCTGTGGAAGTGCTCACCTATGGAATCCCTTGTGCTCCACACTGCAGGAGAATCACTGCTGGATAGAATGTGTCTTAAACTCATCTTAAATACGTTTTGCTTTCTCGTATGAAACACTCCCTTAAAAATAATCTTTTGAAGATGTTTGATTATGAATCTCTTCAGTTACCTGTGCACTTCTTTGCTGATGATGAAAAAGACATTAAGCGTGTGTGTACTGTGATCTTCTCCGGTCCAAAGGGAGGCATTTGGGGAAAAATTCCACCTTTTAATTTTAGTGTCTTTTGGCATTTGTGTTGCTGTAGTTGCGGATTTCAGGACGTGTGAGTTCTAAGTGACTGTATCCTCAAAGTCTGAATTTTTCTGGCTATGACTGTGTTGTAGTGCAGCAAGGATTTAAAGTCTTAGTTTAACTTCCCATTCAGCTATGAAACAGGAACATGCTAACATAGTGTACTGCAAAAATATTTAACTGTAAAGCTGTTATGTCTGCATTTCTGTTGTGTAAACTGCTTTTTTACATCATTATTCCTTTGTGAATCCTTTTTGGAGGGAATGGGCAGGTGGCTGAGAGGAGAAAATATGCTAGTTTTCTTATCCTTACTGAGTTAACATTTGTCATCATGATTCATAAGGATGTGACTGTTTCTGTAAATCAAATAAAATGGTAAAGCAGATTATGTGAAGTTTTGAAATTAAATATTATTCTAACATGAAAAGTAGCATTTGCACAACATGCAAGCTGTGAGTTTGGGTTTTGGAGTGTAGAATATGGGATTGGAGTTCTTACTGTGTGGACTGCTGATATTTTCATGGGAACTCTCATCAGAGGAGACCTCTCAATGGTTTTGCATTTCTTTGTATGTTTTGGTAACATAGACCTGTCCAAATAAAACACTGTCTGTGGTTGTTGGGTTTAAAATGCACATACCCGTTTAAATAACCAAGTAAATTGTATTACTTGAGATACTCACAGTGCTGAAACTTAAAATAGTTCCTCTAAGCTAATTCAGGAATAACTGCAACTTTGTTCTCTTTTTTGCGTTTCAGGGAAATGAGGCAAGCTACCCCTTGGAAATGTGCTCGCACTGTAAGTGTAATTGCTACTTCATGTTCTTAGGTTAATCTTATTTGGAGATAGGTATATACAACTGTCATGTATCAATTTCCTGCTTGAAATGTTACGCAGTTTACATACAAACCAAAAGAGTAAAAATGTGAAATACTGTCTCTAGAAATAATACAGCTTTTGCTGTTGGATTGTAAAATCAAAAATCAGTCCATCTTAAAAAAAAAAAAAGAAAAAGAATATAATGATAGTTTTCATGTCTGATCATAGAACAATGAAGCTTTACAACTAGTAGCTGAACTGGTGGCGCTTCTCCACCAGCCTGAGTTCCTCAGAGATGTGGAACAGCAGCTGGTGGTGTGGTACGTGCTGTGTTAGGAGTGAACTGTATTGCCTGAGCTGTCTTTGCACCCTCAAAGGAAAGAGATGGAGGCTAAAGGAGTGTTTCTTTCCACCTGTGTGCTTGCAGCCAGGCATTTAGGTGAGAAGCCTCTTGGTGTTACTCGCTTTTGGCCATGTGAGCCTAAAATGCATTGCTCTGTCTCATGGGGTTATTCTACCCTGTAAAAATAACGAAGTATTGCTTGCTTAAAGCTGCCCAAAGAAAGGGCTGTCTTGTGAAATGTCCCTGTGGTGTTATGCTAAGTGTGCTTATTTTTAACTGCTTTTTTTCCTTGAATGTTTTTCTTCAGCACTAAATCATGGGTAGACCTGTGTATGTATGCATAGGCTACCTGATAAAATTCCTCATCTTTGGTGAATCAGATCTTGTTTATAAACAGGATAATAAACTCTTCAAGATAAGGACTGTTTTCTAAATTACTTTCACAATATTGATCATAACTGAACTCCAGCTCTCAGAAGTCAAATGGTAATAGAAAATAAATAATCATGGAGGAATCTTTTTCTAAATATGCTTTTCAGGGAAATGAGGCTTTAGTAATTTGCATGTCCTCTCTGCCAGTACACATGTCCACATGAATTATAATTTTGAGTCATCAGTTTGAAAACACTTGACAATCTTACCCACAGCACTGCATTGCTGTGTTATGCTCTCAATGTATATTTTGATATATATGGACATCTGGGTGGAAGTTTAGTATTTGATGAAGATTTTGGTTGTCTTTTCCAGAATCGTGTATGTCAGTCTTGGGTTACTGCACCATTGGCCAGTTTTTCCTCAGGGACACACTGGCTTCTGAAGATTTTATTTTTTTACGTAGATACATCTCTGCCAGAGTTGTAAGCAGTGTGTTGCCATCCTTAACTTCTGATTCTAGGAAAAGCTATAGTCATTGGTAGCAACTGCCAACCTAAAAGTTTAACTGAGCTTATTTGCCGTCTCTTATTGCAGAGAAAGAGATTTCATCATCATTTTCTGCAGTTGAACTGTATGCAGTGGATACTGTTGTGCAAATCTGAGATTTCACATGATTAAAGCTTTTTCTGCTTTGATGGCCCTTCTCACAGAAAGTGAGCTGCTGCCTTGGGCAACCCAACTACATACATTATGGAAGGTGTAGTTATCTCAGGCATTTCCTGTGCTTCATTGTGCCATATCAGTGCAGTGTGCGACCAGCAGGTTGAAGGAGGTGATCCTGCCCCTCTGCTCTGCTCTCGTGAGACCTCACTTGGAGTTATTGTGTGCAGTTCTGGTGTCCTCAATATAAAAAGAGCATGGAACTGTTGGAACAAGTCCGGAGGAGGCCATGAGGATGAATGGGGGCTGGAGCACCTCACATATGAAGACAGGCTGAGAAAGTTGGGGCTGTTCAGCCTGGAGAAGAGAAGGCTGCGTGGAGACCTCATAGCAGCCTTCCAGTATCTGAAGGGGGCCTATAAGGATGCTGAGGAGGGACTCTTCATTAGGGACTGTAGTGATAGGACAAGGGATAACGGGTTCAAACTTAAACGGAAAGTTTAGATTGCATGTAAGGAAGAAGTTCTTTACTGTGAGGGTGATGAGGCACGGGAATGGGTTGCCCAGGGAAACTGTGAATGCTCCATCCCTGGCAATGTTCAAGGCCAGGTTGGGCGGAGTTTTGGGTGACATGGTTTAGTATAAAGTGTCCCTGTTCATGGCAGGGGCGGGGGGTGGAAACTAGATGATCTTAAGGTCCTTTCCAACCCTAACTATTCTATGATCATACTGTGCTTAAAAGATTTTGTGTGCCTGAAAAGGCTGACAGAGCTGGTTTGTTTTGGGACACAGATGTGTACAGTAGCATATCTGTAAGTCTAACAAATACTAAGAACAAACTTAATATTTGTTCTTCAAATATTAAATGTTTGTGCTGTTTCCAGGTACTTGTTATTGACAGGAAAGATGCTTTCCAGGGCAAGACCAGTCAATGTTTTTTAAAATCATTTGATAGAGTTTGAATGGTTAGCCTCTTGGGAGGCTGTCAGTAATAATGTCTTTATGCTGTCAGCACGGTGCCATCAGGTCATAACCTCTGCTTGGTGGTGCAGTCGCTATTTTGGCATCTTGTTTTATAAGAAGAATTATGTTTTAAAGTTGGCAGTTCTAGGTAGCAAATTCAGGATACTGGGCAGAGGATGTACACTGTTAAATAGTTGAGAATATTCTTTTTGCCCTTAGTTTTAGAACATTAGTTCTCTTCAGTGGGTGAATTAGGGTTGTTGGAGTCCTTAAACGGTATGGACTTGCTTCTCGGCTGTGCTGCGTCTAAGAAATAACTGAAAATCTAATGCCGTTTTACCTGGTGGTAATTTGATGTCAACCAAGCTATAACAAATTATCCATGAGACAATTTTATCATAGCAAAAAGCTGTGAAGAAAACTGTTTCATAGTAAACAATATTTTACAGTAAACAGTCTTTATGGTATAGTATTTATAGTATAAAGAGTGTTTTATAGTATGTTTTGGTTTTAGGTTAAGGAGACTAATATCTCTCCTCTAACTTAGGAAATTGTAATTGACACATCTGAAGTCATGAAAAGGATTAGGCCAGCTGCATGTAAGCATATACAAGACAAGTGGTCGAGTGTGTTCTCAAGGGCGTCATCTTTTTGAAATCTGATCTCCAAGACTGAAATGGCTGTCTTGGTTGAGCTCTGAAACATTATATTCCTGAATCAGACCAGACTCTAGATAGAGGTGAGAGCTTTTGCTGAAGGTCTCTTTTATTTTGAGCTCTCTGCAATCCATTTTTATGGAGGGGAGGAAAATACTCATTTTATTTTTTTAACCTGGGAACATAGAAAACCAATTTCAGAGCATGCTTTATTTACAGAAATCTTCTAATACGTTAGCAATAATCTTGTTTATAATGATCTCATTTGAAAAATGCGTGGAAACTCGACAATCCATGACCACACTTTGGTCTGGTTTTTGTTATTTTTAACTTCCAGCCAGTAGGCCAGGATTTTAAGACTATCTGAAAACCAGCCTCTTAAATACAGGTTTAAAAGCTTAGGTAACCACTTAGATTTCAGAAGCGCTCAGCACCTCTGCCGAGAGATACACAGCTCTTTGAAGGTTTGTACGCTTCACAGATGCCTGTTAGAAGTGTTGTGCATTCTGCAGCAACACATGTACAGTGCTTCTGAATATATAAGCAGTTTTCTTGTTAACATATCACTGCAGTGGATTTCAGAGAGATTTGTATTTTTCAGACATTCTTTGCTTTGGGTTATCATATTAATGGGAAGATAACCATGTACCTTAACATTGACTAGAAAATATGATTACATTTTTTAATATTACTTTTTTTTTTCAGTGTAGAGCACTTGCAGCACTCCAGAAATCTGTTTTTAATGAAGCTTTTTGAGTTGCCACTTCAACACTTTTTACAACACTATCTGAGCATCAGTTATGTGAATAACAGCTTGAAACAAAATTATTTTACAGCATAACATGGCAGGGGGGTTGGAACTAGATAACTTCAGGTCCTTTCCAGCCCTGTCTATTCTATGATTCTATAATGGGTCATCCTCCACTGTTGTGTTGGGGGAAAGAAGCGGAGCATTCAGTTACAGGTGTCAATATATTAGTATTCAACTGGAAGGAAATTTCCTGTACTAAAATGGGAGCTAGACAGAGCATTTGCTTCTGTAGTTTGTTGGAAGCATGAAATCCTTGCATTTAAACCTGATTAATCACATTCTTAGATGCATGCAAATGAATGACGAAGCAGGTATTGTTTGCTGTAAAATTTTATTGCTTGGATGGAAGAGGAGTCTTTTAAAAACATGGATAGTTCTTTTGTTAAAGATCCGTAATACTGGAACTGCTTAAAACCCCCTACCTTGTTGTGTTAGTTTCAAGGTGAGTGAAATTCACAATCGATTATGAAATAAAATGTGTTTTAAAACAGTGAATAATTTGATGTTTCTACAGAGCTACCAGAAAAGCCTTGTAAAGAAAAACCGCTTGCAGGTATTATTTCCAACCAGTTAGTAAATTTGTAAGCTGGGGCATCACTACCATTGGATACTTCCTGATTCTGGTGGAAAGCATAAGGAAGCACAGAGCCTGGTGTCAGCTGGTGGGCAAAGCACAAGAAAGGCTTACTTGAGTTTGAGGCTAGAGGAACACCCACTGCAGCCAGAGCTGAAGGAAGCTCAGGCCACTGTGGTGAGTCCCAGGCACACCATGCCTCAAATGACAAACAAAGCTTGAGCCTCCTTATTTTGCTCAAGGGACGTTGTTACCCTTTTTACACTGTTGTGGACTTGGACCTCCTGGAGTAGAACTTCCTTGGATTTCCTAGCATTTTCATCTCTGTCCTGGTCTCCTGAGCTTGTCTTGTAAAATTCTGCCTGCTACTGCCACCATCAGTCCTTCCAGCTTGGAAACGTTTACTGCATGTGAACTATCTTGTACCTGGTGTTTCCCATATAGCTTTAGAGTGTGTGTGTGGGCATTAGGTCGCCTGTAAGGAGCCTTCAGAGAAGGAAAGAAGTGTATTCTGTTCAGGCTCTGAGAATGTTATTCAGTACTCTGTTTTTTAGTGAAATAAGAAAGCCAGTCTGCTGCTAAACCCCGACGAAAAGTTGCTCTCGTGTGAGGGGGCACATCATCATAGATGAAGGCTGTTACATATTCAGGGAGGAGATCTGAACACAAATAGGATATTATTGAAATCTACTGTTAAATGCTGTTTTTATAAAAACAAACAAATAAAACCCAAACAGAGCAAATGGAACAAGCTCCAAACCCCAGAAAACCTACATGGTTTTTGGGTAAGCTTAGTCCAGGCAGAGTCAGTAGAAATTATGGCTGTGACTTGAAGGAGGAAAGAATAGACAAAACCAGTGGAAATTGAAAGCTTATACTTAAATGCTTTCAGGCCTTATTTTATATTCTTATTTTTAAAGCTGTCTCACAAAGTTGTTACTGAAACACTGATTTATTTTTTCTAAGTGTATAAGTATATATTTTTTCTAAGTATATTTCTGCTTGTAGAAAGGACTTTAAAGGTAGGTGAGGTGCTTGCAGTGCATTTAAGGAAAAAATAAATTGTTCTGATAGAAAATTCTCATGCGGTCAGTTACGAAACACTGATCTGCAGATGTTGTTTTCATCCATATGTTCGTTATGAACGGAGGGTTTTATGCTCATGAACTGTTAAAGGAAATTTTCCTATTCCTGTAATTACTTTGCTTTTTCCTTATTTCCTCCTCCAAGTACTCTCCTCCACAGCATGTCCACTGCCAGAAACAAAACACTGGGCTAAATTTGATATTTGGTCAGCTTTTGGCAGAGATACGAAGTTTTTCTGTACTGTTCTTGACTTGTTTTTTCCCTCCAAGAGTAGAACTTCTCTCAGATCACTAGTGCAGGCAAACCCCTTTGCTTGAATGTTTCAAGGTTTGAAATGAGAAACTAGTAATCCCATTTCTAGTAGCAACAGCTGCTGCAGCTCTGTACCTGAACTGTGTATTGCAGTTGAATGGTGGATTGACTGTATGAGGTATCAAATTGTATGCGTGCATATGTGGAGAAAGAGAAATGAACATTTTCAAAGTATGAAGACTCTAATTTCATAATTCAGGCAGTTGTTGCTTTGTTGCCCTTCAGCAAAACACAAAAGAACATTCTTGAGAAATAGTCTTCTGTGACTTTCCAACCTCTTCCTTTTCCCATCACCTGATTCTTGTTTTTATTATCCATAATCTTGGCCTCTTTGACTTCCATCTTTAATAGAAACAAATAAATCAGCACTTAGCTTCTCTTAAGCATTGCTGGCATGCAAATTTAACTATATGGCTAATTGCGACTGCCAGATTCTTATGCCCAGCAGATGATGGCAGAGTGTGTGTCTTCATTGTAGCATCCATTTAACACTGTGGTGGATCAGTTTCTGAATGTCCCAGTAAATTGGTATTATTTTATGTATATTTTTTAATTCATATTGGTAGGTCCCTGCTAGGGATAGGTCAGCTCAAGATACAAAGTACATTTCTGGCAAAAGCTTTTGTAGCACACCTTGCATGGAAGATCTTAGCTGTCTGCTTCAGCAGGCAAATGTGATGGCATAGTTGATCTTACCTGTCTTCTGTGCCAGCTGGAGTAATTTAAAGCTGTGGAGCAGTGTTTGACTGACCTGCATGTGTGGTAATTAGCTTCAATTAATAGCAGAACATTGACAGAGCTCTTATGTCTCACTTTCAGTCTTTGCTTATATATTTGTGAGGAAAAGTAAATGGGTTGGAACTAGATGATCTTAAGGTCCTTTCCAACCTAAACCTTTAGCTCCCAAACCAGGAAATGGTCTGGAGTCATGAAACAAGACTTTGCTTAATGCTGCTTCTGAGAAAATGATACTTCTGAGAGAATGATGCTGGTAATAACGCTGGTCTTTAGTCCTGGTTTTTTACATCCTGATTTGTAAAAATGGCATTGTTGTGTTCTCATGTTAGGGTTTTCTTAAGTGCAAGTTAGAAATGTTTCAGAGCTTGCAGTTCCTGAACTCTTTAGCTTGTGCAGCAAGGGAGAAGAGATGCGTCTCTGTTAATGCTGCTGCCATTTTTCTCCATTCGGATTCTGTGAAATGGTAGAACTATGATGTATTTGAGATTGCTTAGGTGGCTTTGATTGTTCCATTTTAGTCAGTGCTAATCTTAATATTGGAAGTGGGAGTTCACTGATCTGGTTAGGAGGATGATAGCACGTTGTATGCACTACAGATAATACTTTCCATTTGCTGTTTAGTTTTATTAAAGTGAATTCATTTTTTAAAGAAATAATTCATGTACCTTTTATTGCTCTTGGTTTTCCCACTAGGAAATAGTTCTAATAGCCATCACAGGTCTTATTTCAGGGTTTCTCAGCATGAGTTCTAGATGCAATTGCAAACTTCTGATTTCAAAACGGATCATTTGAGGGATTTGTGTTTGCAAAATAATGGGGAGTTACTTGAAAGATGTAGTCAGTCTTGATTTCTGAGTCCAGATAGGCGGAAGCAGGAGAGTTGTGGTTGGATCAGGACAACATGTTAACTGTGACTAATAAAAGTTGAGGGAGACTGATGTGCTGGCTGGACAAGTTCTTATATGCATTATTGTAATATAGGTATAAATTATGTCTATTCAGACATCCATTTTACATTGGAAAATGCATTTACATATGTAGTGTGACAAGCCATGTTTAATGTTTTTGTGCTTTTTCAAATGCTGTGAGGATTTTTTTTAGGGCATTAACTCCCATGGGGAGTTGCAGCTCTGGAGTAGAGCTTGCAGTAGAAATGAGGTTCTCATGATCAAAGCTTGCCAGGGTGCTGGCTTTGCATTAAACTCCAGTGTGTCCAACAGCTTTCTGGCAGCAGGGAAGGGAGTGAAGGTGGATTGAGCCAACCATTCCAAAAACTGTCTCCATTTACAGTTTTAAGATTGTGAGGAAAATGGAAACCCAAGAGTTTCTGTGGGCAGAAGCAAGAGTTGGCAGATACCTTCAGTACATTGGTAAGAAGCAGTGTTTTGTGCTGGTGAACTGAAAAGGCTGTTGCCTTTTAGTCTCATTATTATGTTCTATACACCGCTTACCCTGTGGTGGTATGGCACCTTTTGCATGATTGGGAGGGAAGGTGGTTCTGTGTAGTTATGCCAACAGTAATGTTCTCTTGATGCTGCAGTGCAGTGTTGCGCTGTTAAGGGCACACCTTCAGTCATGTACTAGGCTACCATGTAACCTTGTGGAGAAAAGAATGTAGCTTTACTGCAGTCGAGAGCCTAATTAATTGAAATACCAAATTGCATACTGGAAACCGAGGAAACTACTTGTAAGCCTCTGCAGATGCTGTTTAGCCTTATTTTTATAGCCCTTGAGGCAGAATCAGATGTGTCACTTGCTGGCACAGCAAAGGGAATATTGTTCTGGGAGTACTGAACCTTTTTTGCTCCCTGCCTCAGCAGTTGGCAAGGAGTTACCAAGACTGACTAAGTGCAGAATGTTGGAATTTACTATTCAGGAAAAAAAAAAAGCCTTGACAGAAGATCATCTTGTGCTTCTGGATTGCTTGTGTGTTCTATGCCTTTCGTTCTGAAGTGGCAAAGTTGTGAACATCTCTGGGTTTGGGTCTAGTTGTTTTTTCAAGAAGGATATCGAGAAATTTAAGTGGAAGTTTGTTACTGTTTTGGTAAAGGATCAGGTCTTCGAATAGGCTACAGTTTCCAAACATAAAGCTTTGCATGTTGGCTTGATCTAATGTATTGGAGAGAGTAAGTGCTGTTTGGTTTTATGCTGCGCTCTTACAAAAGGCAAGGAGGTGTCAATATGATGGAAGGTGGTTCTCTGGTGGCCTGTATGTGCCTTGTAGAAGTTGAGAAACAAGTTCTTTTACTGTTGGAGTAAATACACTATATAGAGCTGAGAAATGTTGAGGAGACTTCATGCTGCCAAAGGCATTGGTGTGGGGAGTTTGAAAGCTGTAGGTTCTGTACGGTGTGTTGTTTACTGTGTACTGGATGCTTTCTAGGACTTCCTAGGAACCTTGGTTCCTCCTTCATACCCAAACATGGTGAGCAGTTAATGAACTGACTTTGGTGCTGTAAATGAAGCTGCTGATAGGGAACTTTCTGGTGGTTGTGGGAAAAGTTTTTTCAGCTTTTCAGTAGTAACAGAGAATGAGATTCCTTTTAATCATTTTAATGCATTCACAGAGTTAGTCTGTTCCTGGAAAAGTCTGAAATGTAAGGTCAGGTACTGGGTATATGTAAACCTTTATGGTATATAGAGTATACTGGGTATATGTATACCTCTGTAAATTGAAGAGGATAGATAAGTGGTGCTGCTGCAGGATCTGAAACTTCTCGAAGCTCTGGGACAAGAAAAATAGATACGTGCAGGTCATGGCTACAGGTATGCCTGCTTCCTGCTTGAGATGGAGAAAAAAAATTATCTTGGGTCTTGGCCGGGTGATGTTCTGAGTGATAACTGGTCAGCAGTGGGACCATGTTAACCAGCTTCACTTGGCATGTAGCCCAGGAAATCCCATGTTTGGTGTGCTGAAGAATCAGTAGTTTTGCTAGTATGCTTACTAACAGATTTTCTTACATGTTAGTCTCAGGTAGCTGTAGTGCTACAGCCTTCAAAGAAAACTCCCTCTCTTCCTTAATTTCTTCATACCTGGTATTTGTAAGAGCTGTCTGACTAAGAACTAGCTAAGCACCCTCAATCCTTAAACATGTTGTGTCAGCATGGGGTATCCAGGCAGTCACGAGGCTAACTGTATTATGGCTGGTGCAGGGAGGAAAAAAGGTAAGTCTTATTTAAAACAAAAAATGGAAAGGCTTGTGTTTGTCTTTAATTTGATTTTATCTTTATAATCTTCCAGGAGTGGTTTAATAGTTGTAGTAAACCAGGAGAAATTTTGGTAGGAAGGCAATGAAATGTGCATTGTGTTTAACTGGCAAAGGGTTTACTGAAGCCTTTCTGAGAATAGGTGTTGGGTTTTTTTTCCCTTTCAGTTGATGCTGATGAAATCAAACGGCTAGGAAAGAGATTTAAGAAGCTTGATTTGGACAACTCTGGTTCTTTGAGTGTGGAAGAGTTCATGTCTTTACCTGAATTGCAACAGAATCCATTAGTACAGCGAGTAATAGATATATTTGACACAGATGGAAATGGAGAAGTGGACTTCAAAGGTAAGACATGGTGCTTTGTGACTGTTTATCAGAATTTCTACTAAAGTGAATTTCTGGAGCTTAAGAATTCAAACCTTGCTTCAGCTGAAAAGAGAGGGGAGAAAAAACTTGTTAATCAAAATAAGGTCCTGATTCCTAGTGAAACTGAATTCCAGTAAAACTAGTTTCTCTGGCACATTAGAGCACTCCTGAGCTAAATGCTTAAAAGAGCAGATTGTTTAGTCATAGCTTTCCAGGGCATACTGAGTTAGGACTGCTCATTAAGTATCTCTTGAAGTGCAGTAATTCAGACTCTTCATTATGGTGCTAATCTGAAGTATATTCTTATGCTGGAGAGACTGAAAAAGTGGGTAGACTGTGAGTGGTGTGCCTGTGCAGAAGCTGTATTTACCCAAATGTTAGATCTGTCTTTTGTTGGGAGTATTTCAAAAAAGCTTCCAAATTGTGGAAGTGATCCAGATTTTCCTGTTGACGCTTCCTTTACAGGATTATTTTAGGTAGAGCTTAGGCAGACCTTTCAAGTGAAAGCTGCAAGTTTTGATTTAGTATGTTCCTCCAAAATCAGATTTGCCTTAAATACTTGCGATTAGAAGGGCCAGCAGATTAAAAATCTTCACTATTGGTTGGTGTTAAAGCAGCCTCTGACCCTTAGAAGTGATGATGTGTGTAACTCCTGTTCAGGGTAATACTTAGTATCTCTTGTTGCTCATGACATATGAAGACAGGCTGAGAAAGTTGGGGCTATTCAGCCTGGAGAAGAGAAGCTGCGTGGAGACCTCAAAGCAGCCTTCCAGTATCTGAAGGGGGCCTATAAGGATGCTGAGGAGGGACTCTTCATTAGGGACTGTAGTGATAGGACAAGGGGTAATGGGTTCAAACTTAAACAGGGGAAGTTTAGATTGGATATAAGGAGGAAGTTCTTTACTGTGAGGGTGGTGAGGCACTGGAATGGGTTGCCCAGGAAAGTTGTGAATGCTCCATCCCTGGCGATGTTCAAGGCCAGGCTGGACAGGGCTTTGGGTGGCATGGTTTAGTGTGAGGTGTCCCTGCCCATGGCAGGGGGGTTGGAACTAGATGGTTTTAAGGTCCTTTCCAACGCTAACTATTCTATGATTCAATGACTAGAAAAGGTTAATTGGTTTTTAAGTGTAGAAAGCTCTTCAGCCTCACTTCTATTGACAGGCTGATATTTTAAATAAAATGTTAAAATATAAAAGCTACTAACCTTTACAAAACCCCTTAAATTTCTGTAGAGAGAACTACAATGTAACTAGAATGTTGAGGTTTTGAGACTTTTTCTTGGTATCTGCTTCCAAAGCAGTAATTGTTGTGTATAATTGTTCAAAATCCCCTTGTGAGAAATAAGCAGTGATAAAAGATGATGCCATATTGTATGTGACATTGAGCTGTGATTAATACAATTATTGAGAGCTGTCCCTCTTGGGTGGGAACAGGAAGTTGTCAAAAACAATTTTCCATGGTGAGATTATGCTGTTGGAATAAGTGGCAAGGAATGCTGCTGTTGTCATCCGGCCAAGTTTGGTTCATTTAATTTCTTTATTTGTGTCAGAGGGAAGCTCAGAGGAAAAAGATAGTAAACTGAAATAGGGTAGATTTAGATTATTAGATGTAAGAAAGAAATTCTTTACTGTGAGGGTGGTGAGACACTGATACAGGTTGCCCAGAAAAGCTGCGGCTGCCACATCCCCAGCACTGTTCAAGGCCAGGTGGGATGGGGCTTTGAGCAACCTGGTGTAGCGGAAGATATCCCTGCCCATGGCAGGGGTTTGGAAGTGGGTGACCTTTAAGGGTCCCTTCTAAGCCAAATAGTTCTATAATTCAAGAAAAACAAAATTACTTTTTGCTTGTTGAAAGACCTAAACATTTATTTTTTTAGATTAATCTTTAAGCATATTGCTAAAATAGCCAAGTCAGCATTTTATTGATGCATCATACCAGAATTGTTGATTAAATGTCACAAAACTTGTTCAAACTGGAGTAGGCCTTTCAACCTAACGCTATATTGCTGCACCTCTGTATTCTTTCTGACCTTAGTTTAGCTTCCGGTTTTGCTCTGTTGTTACCTTTACTACCCAAAACTCCCAAGAAGTCTATTTACAGGATCTTAATCAGACACAGCACATCCCAAGGTTTTCTTTTCTTGGCAACTCAGGTGTTTGCTCCTGGAATGGCATCATTGGTGAACAGTGTTAATTTTCCTTTTTTTTTTTTGCTATTTTTCAGTTTGTATTGGCTCAGTTTTAACTTTTAGTCTAATTCCTGCTTTAATTTGAGAAACTAATCTTGAGCTGCAAAATCAGAATCCCCACTGCAGCAGCTTTAGTAGAAATTTTAGGGTTTCAGATCAGATTCTTATGAAAGTCTGGCAACAAAATTATTTAACAGTGTGAACAAGTCTGGTCAGTGAGCACAGTGTTGGATTTGGAGTGCTTCCTACTAAAGAACATGTAAGTATCAAAGTATGGACACTTAAATGTCACGAAACTTTAGAGATTTTAGGGTAATTTGGATTCTTCCTACAATTTCTAAAAGGCTCTGAATGATTATTTCCTTGGTTTATTAAAAAATACACTTTGTGTAAATATTTTTCTTGTACTTTTTAGAATTCATAGAGGGAGTCTCCCAGTTCAGTGTCAAAGGAGATAAGGAACAGAAGTTGAGGTGTAAGTATTTTGATTTTTCCTTAACAAAATTCTCTTGATCCTCCAAAATACTCTTCTGTTGGTCAACATTGAGAAATCAGCAAATCCAGTGGGAAATCACGAAGGTGGATTGTAAGCTTTTTGCACACATCTGTGGAAGAATTTGCCAGTGGGGAAGGTTTGATGACGCTGCCTTCTGAATATCTTCAGTTGCTTCCCATTTATTCCTTTTACTTCACAGAACTGTGTAATAATGTGCTTTGATGTTACTCTTACGCTCCCATAAAGCAGATTTTTTTGCTGCTGTCACAGAGCAGCACTAAATTCTTGGTTTGAGAACTGTGTCTGAGGAACGCAACATGACCCAAGCGTTTCGGAGTGTGGAAGGGATGGGTTCATGCATGGATGTAGTTTCCAATAAGTAATAAAGTCAGTGTTTATGCCAGATTTGCAGCAAAGCAACCAGGTGGGATTTTGATTAACCTATTTCCTGGAAGGTTGTTATTTTTTGTGCTTATAAATGAGCTGCCGTGTGGGTGCTTTACCTTGTGGTGGTGAAGATTTTCCAGTTGAGTGTTTATTATAGAGTTATTTTACTGCTGGTGTTAAAACTATTTCAGTTGACAATTCTCAGGTGAGGTTTTTCTTTTAAATTCCATAGTAGCATTTATTACATTGTTTCTGATGGTTCCAAGTCTGTCAGACATCTCACTTAAAACACAGGATTTTTCCCAGTTTGTGCAGGATTGTGTCATTTCTTAGTGCAAAGCACGTGAATGTATATTGCTCTTTACTGACTACATTTGTTACTGAAAGTTTTATATACGTCTGTCTTCTGCAGTTGCTTTTCGCATTTACGATATGGACAAAGATGGGTATATCTCAAATGGAGAGCTCTTCCAGGTGCTGAAGATGATGGTTGGGAACAATCTCAAAGACACTCAGTTACAGCAAATTGTAGATAAAACCATAATTAATGCAGATAAGGATGGTGATGGAAGAATATCCTTTGAAGAATTCTGTGCTGTAAGTAACCTCTAAAGAAAACTTCAGTAACTTTGAGTTCTAAAAAGAAGAAGAATGGTAAATAGTATAAAGGCTAAGATTATGAAAGCAGAGTGATTTGGCAATAGTCACTCTTTGACACAGCTTTATTATAGATGGCATTTTTGTCTGACAGCTTCCAATAGAAAGGTGTCTTTAGGCCATATGAGCCAGTCAAGAATAGGTTCCTTCAGGATGCAGACTTTCCCTTTGAATCCAGCATGCCTGAAGAGACCACTCAGAGCAGATGAACTTTTACGGAGTAATTTCTTTGTCATTTTATGCTATACTAAACACAGGACCAATCCTGAACTATTTTTGTATATAGACAGAAACGCCTGACATGAAGACATATATTGGATTCCAGTCTGTTTAAAGATAAGTTGTGACTGGCTTGATGTAGGAAGCTGGTTTTCCTTGTTTTCAACAGTTATTTGATTGTTTTAAATGTCTCTAGCTGCTTAATGGAATACGTGGGGTAAAAAAAAAATCAGAGCACGGTGCGCAGCATGTACTGTTCCCTGAGGGCAGGGGCAAAGTGCTTCAAACCATCTGAAAGCTGTAAAACCAGAGTGCTAAAACCTGAGTACAGTACAGCAGGTCTCTTTCAAAAAGTGTCCTGTCAGGGGTGGTGTGGGAGGGGAGAAGTGTATTCCACAGAGGTTACCTGTAGGTTAATCCCCCAGTCTCTAAACTGAGTGTGTGCTCCAAATCACCCTTCAGAAAGGTTTATCTCTGCACAGTGTGGAGAGGTCTGGGGGGATTATCGCCATCTGTAGAACACAGGGGTTTTATAAGGGCCAGGGTAGCAGGATCTGTGTCAGTTACAAGCAGGGTAACCACTCCAGTGCTGCTCTTGAAAGGGACAAACAGTTGAAAGGCACATTTTAAGAACTTTGGGATTTACTGAGCAGAGTGCTTGAATGTGCTTAAGACTTGAACTGGTTGATTCTCACCCATGTTGTGCAATTGTTTAATTAGTTGACAGCAAGTTTTAAATTTAAATCGAACACATTGAAGCTTGAACACTTGAAAATGGCAATAATGAATGTTTTCGTGTTAATTTTAAATGGTGTATTAATGAACATACACCTGGGTTAGCACTGAGTCAACAGGCACTCAAGCACTGCTTGTTTCCTACTCTTTGAATTTACAGCTTCAGTTCAAACATAACTTGTCCATACTTTTAGGATCAGTGCAAGCTTAAAGGAAAAAAATCTGCCCTTTCCCCAAACTATTAAAATAAAAAGGCTCTGTTGTCTGCATGGTTTTTAGTAGTTATTTTTTTGACATCATGCGAAAAAACATGGTCATTTGCAAAGAACTCAGTGGCTTGCAGCCTGCAAATGCCTGCATTAGTGAAATACCTGTTTATTTCTTGCCATGTTGTCTTCTAACCATCCATCAAATATAACAAAGCCTTTTCTTTTGTCCTGCAGCTTCTGCCCAAACTCCTTGTCTTGTACTAGTTTGATTTTCCTAATTCATTGGGATTTTAATTTCTTCAGTTTTTGCTGACCTCCTGACAAGACACCTTTCACTCCTATGATCTCGTTCTTGCATTTCAGCTTCTTGAATTTTGTGCCATCTAGCTACAAAAATATGTTTCTGTTTGTTGCATTTGGCAATACTATTCGGCCTTTGAATTTTGTCTCCATTACAAGAGTTCCTCTGACCTCGCACCTTTTCCTTTCCTTTCTCTGTGCGTGAATCGTGTGCCTTTGAACACTGCTAATTCCTTTTTGGGTGCGTGCAGTTTTGTCAACAATCCTGTTGCCTTTCCTGAGGCCTTCTGCTTCTCCTGTGCAGAGGCACAGTTTTACAGGATGTGTCAGAAGTCAAGTCAGCATTTCATTTAACATGCAGAAACATAATATGAAGTCAGAATATGAGATGGAGGAGGAAAGCCAAAATGGTGTAATTTAGACTGTTGTTCAGACCCCTGAGTGTGTAGATCCGTACTAATACAACTACTTTGGTTCATACATAATTCATTCATGTATCTCGCAGTGCTGGAGATGCAAATTAGTTTGGGAAGGCCAGGGAAGTACTGTAATTATGCTCACCCTGAATGCATCTTCTGAATAAAGTGTGTTCTTTGTGTGTTGCTGATTTTCAGTTCTCATCTGCTTACAAACACTTTCTTTCTCCCAGGTTGTAGGAGGCCTAGATATCCACAAAAAGATGGTGGTAGATGTGTGACTCTGTAGGGCACCACCCAACACTTTTGCTTTCTTCTCCATCTCTGAAGATCTGCTCAAGACGTCCAGCAATGCTCTCTGTGTATTTAAATGGAAGTATTTTCTCTGTGAAGCCACATTTTCCAACATGAGCCTCATGAAGCCAACTAAGTGTTATTGAACTTTTATTCTCTCAATAACTCAGTGTAGCACTTTAAAGTCTGAAGGACAGCAAAGATGGAAAGAGCATATCAGTGTGGTGGAGAAAGGGAAGGGGTTGGCTTTTTAATTTATTTTTCTTCATCTTTTATAACAAGGAAATATCTATCTATATATATATGTGTGTGTGTATTTATATATAGATATATATGTAGCTTTCTATATGTAGTAGCTAGGTGGGCTTTAATTTAATATACTTGATTCAGAAACAAAACTAGAGTACAAAGTGCCAAGCAGAATATTAACAGTTCAATATACGGATATACATCCTTACTTTTATTTCACACAGTTTTATATATATAGTAGAAGAATGTAAAATTTTAACTGGGTGTTAGGTCAACTCTTTTCCTTTTCCTGTGACTGTTCAGATGTTTCTATATATTGACTGGCTGACAAAGCATTGCTTCTTATTAATTCACCTTAATTACATTTTTTGTAACACAGGAGACTAAGTTTATTTATACCTGTTAATATATTACCAGGGACTGTGTCTCTTTGCTAAATAACTTAGTACAGTTCTACTTAATATGAGAATATAGTTTAATGCTACTGCCAAGAACTAGCCCTCGTGCATATAGTAACTGTGGAATGCTTTGATGGTTGCTAGATTTTGTCATCTAGGAATTGGGAGCAGTTACAGCTGTCCTGAAGCAAAGGCAGATCTGCTGTTCTGGATTCATTTTAGATACAGCTGCTCAAGGTGTTAGACACATCCATGATTTTTTCTTGTGCTTGGCTTAATGATACTAGGATTGATGTAACTGCAGGATTCCCATCTACTTATTTTTACAATACTTAGGTTAGAAAATGTTCTTGCCATTTAAATTCTGTTTTACAACCATGATAGTTTCCCCTCTGCATTTAAAGAATACTACAGGTAGCATAAATAACTGGTAATATTTTATATATATATATATGTATATAGGATTCATACAGGGGGAAAATCTTGTTAACCTATGCCATAGAGGAGGAAAACTTCACACTATCTAAATTTATACCTCTTGAGGTTCTCCAGTCCTTTGCCTGGGGAATTATTTTCTTTTCTAGATTTGTCCATATCATGATTTGTAACGGATGGTAACTTGATATATTTGTGTGATATAAAAGTAGTGAGCCATGTTTTACAACTTTGTATCATCCCTTCCCTTTTCTGCAGTGGTACTATTGGCTGGAAGAAAAACATTTGCTAGATTTTTTTAGGACAGTTCATCTTTCCTGTATAGTAGTTTTTCTATTAAAGAGAAAAAAAAATTGTTTTATAATCAGCAGTGGGAGAAGTGCAGGTTGTCTGAACCTACTTCAGTGGAGCACCTGTCTGCCATAGCTGTTCCTTCAACTGAGTGCTGCACATCATGGGCTCTGTCTGTGAGAGAGAAATCCAGGTGCTTGGTGTCCTTGCATGACATAAAAGTTTTGCATGTAGATCGATTTGAAATGTTCCTCTTGTTTACATAATTTGCATAATTTAAAAGATAAATGTTGCCAAACTTTGGTAAATGTTAATGTTCAAAACAAATCTCCACTACATGTAACTTTTCTTCCTCTGGATCAGTACGTGGTTTATAATCCCAGCCAGTGGTTGTATCTGTTCCAGTGTCAACTGCCATGTGCTCTGCTTCGAGGGGGAACTAGTCTTTTGTGAATTTTTTGTACATAAGTATTTGTTACAAACATTTAGCAAATGCTTTTGATTTCTCTTACTTGCTTGTGCATATCTTGGCTGGCATTATAGAAATTAGTGCTAATGTTATTTCCTTTGGGGGGGTTGGAAGGGGAGGGATGAGGTTGGTTGGTGGTTTTTTGGGGGTTTATTTTTGTTTTTTCCTTTTTTGTTTGGGTTTTTTGGGGGGGTGGTTTGGGGGGGGGATTTTTTTTTTGTTTTTCTCTTTTTCAGTTTGTGTGGGGAAAACTGATTTATGTTGAATGTTTAGTTTTTCCTCTGCATGCTACATCATATGTTGTGGGAACTATAAGAACCTTCATACTACATGAATACAAAATAAAATAATTGAACCTTGGCTGAGCTGCTTCAGTATTTACCTGGATCTCCCCTGTTCAACTTCAAGCAGCTCTGCAGCCTGCTCTAAAGAAAACAGAACTGCTGTTCATAGCTGTCTGTTCCCTCTTCAAAGGTTTACTGGAAAAACCGCATAGGGTGCAGATGGCCCCCTGAATAATTCTGGGCTTTATTTCAGTGTTTCAGGACCACTTATGTGTGTGTTTTTACTAAAGGCACCTCTGGTTCTTTTTGCTGAATATCCAAATTAGATAAAATACCTTGGTTTAAATCCTGCTAAATTCAGAATGGTTGGGCTAAGTGGAAAGTGGTTTAAAAAACTAAGCCCTAACCTTGAATGTAGGTGGAGAATTAAAGGCAGTTTATTTCTCAAGGGAAGGTGTGAGACCTCTGCTGGTGGAATCCATCCTCGCTGTAGTCGATACATCCTTTATGGAAGCTGTTTGCTATTGCTCTTCGTAGTGAAGTTATCTGGGCCTCCTGTGTGTCTCCCTCTCCCTTTCTATTGCTTTTGGTGAGTATGAGCATGCAGCTGCTTCAGGATGAGGATTAGGTTACTTCTGCATGTCCTTCCCTCACTCTCCCTTCTTATCTTTTGAGCTAACTGAGATGAAAGAACATAAGCAGCTGCTGAACAGAAAATGTGCAGTATGCTTCTTCTACCTTGAGCTGCTCAGTGGACATGATCTCCCATATGTAGCTCATACTGCCAAGAGCTGTACATTTAAGTAACATGGCAAGTCTTAAACCTCATAGCAACTGAAGACTCAAATGAATCTGGCTATAATCAATAGAATGCTTTGGGCTGAAGTGACCTTAAATATTATCTAGTTTGAACCTGTGTGCCACGGGCAGGGACACCTTCCACTAGATCAGGCTGCTCAAAGCCCTGTTCAGCCTGGCCTTGATTATTGCCAGGGATGGGGCAGCCACAGCTTCTCTAGGCCACCTGTGCCAGTGTCTCACCACTCTCATAGTGAAAAATTTCTTCCTAATAAAGTGCTGCACTAGAAACTTGGACACTGAGAGAAATGCTTGCTCAATTTCGTAGTGGTTTTGGTAATCTCAATTAAGCTTTTGTTTTCATTCAAAAGCTTGAACTGAAAATGTGCTAACCAGCAAGAGGCTTTGTAACAAGTCTAGCTGGCAGGGTTGGGAGAAGGACCCCTGCTTAAATCAGATGGGGACTGTGACAGGTCTCTCATCCCTCTACTACTCTCTTTCATGCACACAGAGACAGCACTTCCCAGTTCTTTTCCTCTGGTGCACTGGCAGGTTCTTGTACCTAATGTATGGCTCTTGGTGTCACAAGGCTGCCTTACAGACCATTTTCAAGAGAACAAAAAACAAATGTAGGTGCAGATTCTAGGATTAAGTTCAAATATGGTATTTACCTCTCTCATCTTACCATTTTCATGTGGTATGTTGTTCCATAAGTAGCAGTGATTCGTTAGGTAGCTTGTTTTTGAACTTTGTGTTCCAGTTGACGACTCTTTCCAGGAAGATACTAAACTGTGACATATGGTTATAAACACTCAGCTATCCTGATTCCCTTTAGGTTCAAAACGTTGAAGGCTTTCTGAAGTTCTAACAGCAGTCTCTTGCTACTTTGATAGTCAGAGTCAGTAATGAAGCATGGTTTTGTTTGAGTGTAAGTAAAATCAGGTATTTGTACTTCTGATAGACACAACCACTTTAAAATTACTTTTAATGACTGTACAGAAGTATTAGGTGTGTTGAAATAGGGCAGCATGTCTGAAGGAAGTAAGACTGCAGAACAGTCCCAGTTTTCTTCTGGGCTTCCAAGTCAAGTAGAAGACTGAGTGCTTCTGTAGCTCCAGACCTCTTGTGTGTACAGAAAACACAATTCCCAGCCCCAGTCCTTGGTGGTGCAGCTGTGCTGCAGCTCAAAACCTTTCAGCTGCTCTGCTGGCCACAGCCCGAATATTGCCATAAACTTTTGATGGAGGACTTCCTACAGAAGAAAGCACAAATTCAGTCAGTAAACAAGATAATGTGTGTGTTATAGAAATACATGTTTTGCTGTCATGTCTGTGTCAAGAGGAGAGTAAGCCCACAGGTGAGAAGGATGGTCAAGGTTAGCCACCACTTTGCAGCCTGTGGTTGCAAGTGCAGAGTTAAACTACTGTTGCCAGTGTGGGTTGAGTTGTCCCCTTTCGCATCTTCTAGACAGTACATTCCAAACAGCCCTGCAGGGAATGCTACAGGCTGAATCAAAGAGCAGAAAGATCTTCCTGCTGCACCACGGACAGGGCTTTGGAACCAGAATCAAGGTGCTGGGCATCTTGATTCTTACCCAAACCTTTATCTTACGGGCAATAAGACAACTCCTAGCAAGCTACCTGCTCCAAATGCAGCTACGGACCACCAGGGGAGCAAAAGTTAAGAAAGCAAGCAAGATACATCTGTATGTAAAGGAGAAGATTAGATAACAGGACTTACCTAAAATTAGATTGCAAATTGCTGTTCGTGCCATTTTAATGTTCTGAAAAGATCCCAAAATGTGAATTTTTCTGTAAAAAGCAAAGTAGCAGCAGTTAATGACGGGAAAAAAACCTTCTATTACTGTAGAGTTAATAAATCTGGGATTTCAGATATGTGTACTAGTGCCTTTTCTACACTTGTACATAGAAATAACCTCAAAATCAGAAAACCTGCAATATAAACCCTGTGCTGTTCTAAATCCTTTTTAAAATAGATTTTTACAAATTGAAAATTCAGCAGTAGCAGCTTTAGGAGGAAAAGGTTACAGGGTCAAGGGGTTCAACTTTGATTATTTGTAAGAAGTTTCTTGTATGCTGTGGGGCATTACTCAATTCTACATGTACTGGTAACATCCATCATTCTCGTAACAAAAGGTCAAATACTCAAACAGCATCTGTTAAAAATAGCACTTAAATAATTTGTCTTCCCCCTGCCCTACAGCAGTTTCATAAAATTTAGGTTATCTTTGTTCCTGGAAAAGGACATGGGTTAGTTGAGGGATTGTGCTGTGCCCAGGAGGAAGTCAGTCAATACTTACGCGTCAGCGAGAACAATTCGTGTCCTGGTTACATTTTCTATAGTGAATTTTGTTTTTCCACCTTTCCCTGCTATTCTTCCTATTGCTCTTGACAGATGATCACCTTTCAAAGGTTTGACTAAAACAAGAATAACATTCTCAGTGTAACACCAGTGGTGTGCATTTCTGTAAAGCTTGCCTTGCTGGAAGCAACTCAGTGTAAGTAGCACAAAAGCAATTTAAGGTACAGTATGTAAGTATATTCACAAGTGTTACTAGAACTGAAAATTGCATTTGGTGCTACATGTAACCATTAGGTCCCTGGTGTCAGAGAGAAATTCTGATACAGAACTGCAGCAGAAGGCATTCCCTGTATTACTGCGCAATTACTGTTGAGGAAAAAAAGAATCAAAAGTGTACTCAGCTGGCACCAACAGAAATTAAATAGATCAGATTCAGATACTCCAAGGAGGCCCAGTAATACATGAATTAATAGATGTTTCTGCTATCTACTTCCGACCAGCTGCTGTTAGGATACTGGGAGGAGCAAAATCCATTCTAGTTTAAAAATCTAATGGATGTATTCACCAAAATGCTCCATTTCACCTTTAAAACAACATTTACCCTGTGACAAGAAAAATCAGATCTCTCTGATGAAGTGACATACTTGTAAGGATGGAGGTCTGAGGGGTTTTGTTAAGACATCTTAGAAAAATTACAACCCTGTCAAGCCACCTGCACCCAGACAATAATTGTGTAATGAAGGTTTTCCTTAGCCCTGATGGTAAGTGACATAAGTGGAGTAGGGGGAAAGGAACAAAAACTATGTACTTGCAGATGGTACCCGCAGCTACTTGAACACCACAGCACAAACTACTTACCATCTGTAACTTCAAACGACTCTAGAAAAAGATCATCTAATCTGATGAGAGCAAGAGCATCCTAAAATAAAAGAGATCTGTTATCAGCATGAGTGTTGCAGTACAACAGAGCTGAAAGCTGACATTTCCTTTATATAAACAGCATCAGTAGTATTTCTCCATTTAATGTATCAAACAACAGCCAGCACAGACAGGTCTGCAGCAAGGAGCAGCCCATGCAATACTGCAAGGAGTGGTTTTGAGTTTTGAACAGACTGAAGGTTATGGGTAGCAAAATGGAGAGTCCCTTCACACGCAGAGCATGTCAGAGCCAGATTACAGCTTCATGCTTGCCTCTTGCATACAGCTAAATATGTCGTCCACTTTGTAATTTTCATTAAGTGATGGTTGAAGGTTACTTCCTTATCCTGCATTAGCTTAAGAAATTAAGACTTCCACTCCAGTCACAATTTCAAACATTTATTTCTAGAAAACCACATGAAGATTTTTATTTCTTACTGTAATTTTCAGGGAAACCAATGACATCCTGCAAGCAAATCCAAGCACTCCCACAGCCTGGGAGTTGGGAGACTCACCTCTACTTGAAACCCAAGGATAAATGCTTTCACAAAATCAGCTGCTTTTGTTAGAGCACTGAGATCCTTTGTCTCTTGGCAAGTCTGCAAGACAAGAAGTGTCATTTGCAAATTAAGGCTGTGCAGGTAGGGTCAGGACTTGGGGGGGAAAAATCCGAGAGGTACATTCTAACCATAAAACCTCACATTCACTGACACTAAAGTAACTAGTCTTGGTGCTTTTCTATAGTAAGAACAAAGCATCAGCTACAACAGCCCGTGTTTGGAGGGGAGGGAAAAGAGAAACTGCTGAACTCCCTCCCCACCACACATGCTGACTGAGAACCCTTTTTATGGAAAAAAAACCCCAAACAAAGCAACACAAGCTAAACTGCAACACAGAACTGAAGAAAAAGAAGCAGAGGGTGGCAGGAAGCCCTGGAAGTTGTTCTAATGCTAAGATCCTAAAGATGTTTTAGCAAGTGAAAAGAAACTCAGGTTCAATAAAACATATGAATTAAGATGATTTAGAACAGGAACAAATCAACCTGACAAAGCAGCAAGCATTGAACTGCTTCAGTTTTTTTTCTTCCCCTGCCAGCACACAGGATTTGCTGTTAGGGACATTTATTTTCAGTTCATGTTTTACTACTGGGCCAAAGCATTCCTTTGCCACCATGGAAAAGATTGTGATTATCTGCATTTACACATCTTAGCAAGGACAACTTAGGAAAGAGCAGTCTTCGAAGCTGTAGCAAAAGCAAAGCAAGGAACGATAATTAAGGAAGTTATGTTGAGATCTGGAGTATGTAAAAGCTTTTCTGAATTGTCATTTACAGCTTCCACACCATGTCAGAGAAATGACAGAAACTGACCTTAAATTTTCAGTCGTTTTATACTCCTGATAGACAGGGGCAACCCTAAATGGGCTTGATCAAGAACAAAATCTTTCTACCATTGCTTCGTACCAAAAAGCGCTGTTGAAATCCCAGGTCTTTTCTTTCACCTGCACAGTTACTCAGTGGAACTGCAGGAGTTCCTGCTCTTCCTTCTCCTTCAAGTTATTTCTCTAGTTGCTACCATCAAACTTGTGATAAGATTTTAAGGTCAGGAAGCAAAATTACTGTTGGTATCTCTGTTTTCACTCTTACATTAGAGGATCTCATGTATCAACAGCATTAATACAGCAAGTTGAAGTAACTTAAAGGCACAGTGTGAGTTTTGGCTACACACTTGAGAGCTACTGGTGAGAAGGAGTAGGAATAAAGAATGAGCAGCTACAAGAGCCGCAATGCTATACTGGTGTCTGTATCCTAAGCTACTGCAGTGCAATCTGTAACAGAAAAATCACAAGCTACTAAACAACCAGCCCTTATCTTCTGCCACAAACAAAAGCCATTAGATTTGGTGCCCCCCTCAAGACACTGTTAACTCAAAATTGTCATAAGTATTTAGTAGCCTTAAAAATCTAGAAATCATTGCATTCCAAAATCACGTCTAACACATGGAGTAAGATTCTTGGTAACTCTTAAGCATGTAGTTTTCTCCTATAAAAACTGACACCCCCCCATCTTATGCTGGCCCCTTCTAGGAAGGATTAACACTTTCAAACTTCACCTGCATTAATTAGTCGCTTATGAGCAGTAACTAACAAATGTGACAAGATTAACCCCCAGTGAGGATTTTCTGGTTCAGTGAAACCATGCAGTTTCCATCTTTCCAAGCAGTATCTGGGATTTAGAATGCTTCTCTAGCCTAATACACAGAACAGGCACACCTACGAGAACAGGCACCGCGTTTCAATTACCAGTGGGAAGCAGAAGGGGTTCTCTTTACCTTGATTTCCACGTTCCTCGTTTTCAAGTTAAACCTGATTTGAAGTTGCAAGTGCTCCACGATAGGCGTGTATATTTTCATCCAGTTCTCTTTTAACGGCGTGTACCTGTTGGCCGGCACGGGAACCTTCCGTATTTCGCCCTTTCCAACCTAGCGGGAAAAGCAGGCCGTGAAGAGAGGCAAGGCCGAGGGCCGGACGCCGCTCCATGCGCCAGAGGGCTGACGGGCTGCCCCTCACGCCCCAGCCCCGCACAGGCCAGGCCGCGTTTCCACACCCGGCGCCCCGCTTACCCCGAGCGCTTCAGCAGCCACTGGCGGGAACATCGGCCTCTTGCTGGGCCGCGGCTCCGCTGTGTCCATGGCGGCTCCCGCCGCCGGCTCCTCCCCGCTCGCTGCCGCCCGCCGCTTCCTGCGGCTCCGCTTGGACACGACGCTGGTGAAGCCGCCGCCATCTCCCGCCGCCTCAGCCTCCATAGCGAGGCACAGCGGCGGGGGGGGGGGGGGGGGGGGGAGTGGAGGGGGGGGGGGGCGGGGGGGGGGGTGGGGGGGGCAGTGGGTGCAGTGCAGGGGGTGCAATGGATGCAGTGCAGGGGGCGCAACGGGTGCAGTG